>VBRH01000070.1:133885-154139 GCA_014578085.1 Cardamine resedifolia
AACAATTATCTGTATATATGCATATAGGAATTTTTGGTTTTGGTTTGGTTCGGTTTGGACGCAAAGTTTTTTTTTGGGTTTAAATTCACGTTTAGATGTTTTTTGGTTCGTTTAAGTTAGGTTTATTTTTATTTTCTATTTGCTGGCTATATGTTTTTGGTATCGTGGCAAGTGTAGGACTGTCGAATAATATCAATGGCGAATCAATTGAGCCCGGGGTCAAAGGCGGTCAACGGAGCGGTGACTGCAAACGGGCGTAACTCCAAGGACGAGAACAGTGGCTTCTCCTTCGTCAACTGCTCAATCGGTGGCACTGGACACGTGTGGCTAGGTCGTGCCTGGAGGCCTTACTCACGTGTCGTCTTCGCTTCCACTACCATGACCGATGTTATCGCATCCGAGGGCTGGAACAATTTCAACGATCCCTCTAGGGACACGTAAGCACAAAAACTCTTTTTTTTTTCTTTCTGTCTTATAACTTTGAGGTTTATTACTAATAACTAATAAGTGACTTTTTATTTTTATTTTAAATTTGGTTTAGTACGATATTTTACGGAGAGTACAATTGTTCGGGTCCAGGAGCCGAGTTGTCAAAGAGGGCATCGTATGTTCAGAAGCTTAACGAGACTCAAGTGGCTCAGTTCATTAACACCTCTTATATTGATGGAGATCAGTGGTTACAGTTTTGTGATCTTTAAAAGATATATATCAATCAATAACAAATAATTTAAAATACACACAATCTTTGTTAAATTGAAATACATGTCGTCACATAATTTGTACTATTACACCATTGTTGTATCAGCAAATAGATTTAATTTTGATAGAATGCATGTAGAGTTATGCTTTCTTTAGTGACCAAAAAGACAATGATCTCATTGCCACATTTATAGTTTTAATTTGTGGCCAGAATTTCAGTGAAATTGTTAGTTATTTTATTTTATTTTGATGATGGTTTTAGTTAAGTTTGTTAAATGTTGTTAATTAGTGGGGAATCATGAGTACAATGGGTTCAAGTTTCTCTTTATGCATCTCTCTAATAATCTGAGCTCTCAAAAATTCCAGGGAAATTTCAATTGTATATCAATTACAATAATGTCGATATTTTTCTCCGGTGGGAATGGCAATTGCAAGCTCTTATAATGAGTCGAGCTCAACGGCTCTGATCGTCCAAGGAGTCCTTAACGCTGCATCTACATGTCTCTGGTGGACTTTCTCGCAGCAGATTTTATGCATCCCAAGATGCAATCTAACACTAGGCTTCGAATCATGGCCCATATTTCTCTTCTTGTTGGTGCTGGGATTATGTCACTTTTAGCTAAATGGGCTTGAAATGGCCTACCATTACACTTATAGTTTATAGTTTTGTTCGTACAAAATTATATATTCTTCTTGTTACAAAGAATTTTTTTTTTCTTTTTACAATTTAATGTAGATTTGTAAACAAAATTTCCTATATATATTGCATTCAAAACATTGCTTATTAGCTTTAATTTCCTTAATCACGATGGATAAATTATAAACATAAAATATTATCCCTTAATTATCAATGATGGTAAATCCTAAACGAAAAAAACTAATGATCAATGATGCTGCTTAAATTTAATCGTTATTTATAGAGGGGAGACACATAAAATTAGGTTAAACCGACTATAGTATTATGAGGCCTTAATTTTAAAAAATAACAAATATATAATGGGCTATGATTAAAGCTAAATTGTATTAACGGGCAACTAATTTGATTAAACACAGGTCCAAATTCAATTTTTAATAGAACTAGGGTAGGGGCCCGCGCTACGCGCGGGTTATTGTTTAACTACGGTTTTATTATTAGTTTTAACTACATTGAAAAATGTATATTTTGTAAGTTTATAATCCGGTAGCTATATAAAATAAATAAAGTTTGAATTCATCGAATTGGAGAAACTTGGAATTAGACTTGTGAGCAAATTTGAAATTAGAATTTTATATAAGGTATAATGGCATTTATGATATTCAATATGTGAATGAGATGGAATTTGCTAGACTTAGTGCGATGAGTTCAATAGAAAATAATGGTATATGTATTAGAAATAAATGTCCGACATCGGATGTGGGTTGGGATATTAAGTGGTAATGGTATATAAAGGATATGAGTCTCTCCTAAGTCTGAACATATTATTAGTAGACAATACCTTCTATCATTTTGTATATAATGCCAGTGGCGGAGCAAGAAATTGTTTTAACTGGGGTCGGAAAAACTATACTAAAAGTAGTAGTTTATAAACTTTTCAAAATAACTACAATTGTATTCTATATGTTCACTCATACATTAAAACCTTTTATCACTATTTCATTTGTTACCTTCTCAAACTATTATTTTCAATAAAACAAACTAACAGTCATTTAAAAATTAATCACCAATGCGATTTTGTAGTGCAGTTTTTACAATATTTCATTCCGGGAAAACATCTTTCGACAGTTACAATAACAACATGTAAAATCATAGCTAACTTCAAAAGCCTATAAACCCAATGATGTAAGAGATGCTTCTTAGAGAGGTCATCATTAATGATTTCTTTTATTTGGCGGATAGGAAAAAAAAAATACAAATAACTTTGTTTGCTGTTTTGTTATTTTTAGAAATATAATTTAGGTGTACTGTATTTGTTTATTAACCCATGTAAACCACTGAAAGCTGCAATAACATTTTAGGGTTTGATTTTAACGTGAGTTTAATTTTAAAAGTTTTGGGCTTTTCATGTATTTAAATTAGTTTTCGATTGGGTCAATGGGGTCAAAAAATAAATTTAATTGGGTTCATTAGAGTTAATGTTAAAGACATATAACATAATTTTAGAAATTAGTAGGGGTCAATTGACCCCACTACCCATATGGTGCCTCCGCCCCTGTATAATGCTATCATTTACTACTTGACAACTTTTAAACTAAAGAGAAAAATCAACTTAATGCTAGCATAATGCTATTCACGCGAACTCTTATTCGGTTCGTAAACTTCCGTTATTCACCGAACTCTCTTCACTTCGTGCTCCGGGGTTATTTGACAGTTCGATACACTCCTCTTCCCGATTTGGATTGCTCTATCCTATAGCGAACTGTTGGAAAATTATTTGTTGTAACTTTTCTATGTTTATAATCCGGTAGGTATATACAATATGTAAAGTTTGTCCTCATAGAATTGGGGAAACTTTGGTCTCGCCCTGTCTAATAATATGTTTAAAATCAACTTTATGTTTTCATAATACTATTCTCGCGAACTCGTATTCGGTTCGTAAGCTTCCATTATTCACCAACCTCTTTTCACTTCGTGTTCCCGGGGGCTTTGCCAGTTCGATAGACTCTTATTCCTGAATTGGACTGCTTCTATCCCGGACCGGGCTGTTGTAATTTCATTCTGACAACGTCATTGACACGTGGACGTTTTTGATGGAACAGATCTCAAAAAAGTTGTATCTAATTATACTTAGACGTGTACACCTGTCTATAATTGTCATTGGAATGATAAGTAACTCTGGTAATATCTTTAATTTTGTCAGAGTAGGGAACATAATAATTACCTTTTTCATAAATAATTATATACGAACTACAAATACTTTAAAAAATACGAAATCGATATGAAGACAAAGTAATAAAAATAAATTTTCAATCGAATTTAAACTTTGCTAATACTATAAACTTATCAATATCTTCTTCTTATTAAAAATTATGTCAGTGATATGCAATTTATAGTAGCGAAGTAAAATGTCACATTAGATATTCAGAAACTCTATATTTTGCGAATTAAATATAATTTGACAATTATGGTTAATTTGTAACTATCTAGTTGACAAAGACTTATTTATATAATTAGCTTTAGGTAATTATTGTACACTATTCTTATATTGCTAAATTTAATAAACTACTATAACGGTAAATATCTAATATTTGCAATTGTATAAATTAAAACATATTTTCGGTTTGATTGACATCATAATATGTAAAATGGTCTTAAACATATAAGGTATATGAAGTGTAAATAAGAAGATGATCTAAATATTAAACAAAGATAAGTTTTTACTGTCATTAATAAGGTAAAAGTTATATGATATGAAACTTTGAAAGATGTTTTGAGTTGTTTATATTCCTTATATTGACCAAAATTAATTAATATCATAAAACTTTTATAAACAACTAAAAACATACAATAAATACAAATCTCCTAAGCTCATGTACTCTATTACGTTAATGATATGTTTCTAAGCCCATTTAATTTGAATGGGTTCCATTTACAAAAAAAGATGTTTGGAAATAGTTGAAACACGAAGGGGCGCGAACGTCGTCGGCATAGAAACAGAGGGAACACGAAGAGTCAAGCATATAAAACAGTTGCATAACAGAAAAATCTTCAAACTTTATCTAATCTTCTTTGGTTTGCAATCATGGACAACGGATCATCATCCTCTCGTTCTCCATATTCATCTCCAACAAGTTCCTCTCATTCTCCAATGTCATCTCCATCAAGCTCTTCATCCAGCGATACTGACTATCCTTGTGTACGTTATCATTCTAGATCTCCAAGAAGTGCCTATTTAGGTGTTCCTCCCTCCCAATAAGGTTTCCTCCAATCGTGAGACATGAAGCTCGTGAAGAGAGGCCTTTTGAGCCTTTGCTATCATGGAAACACCCTCCATGCTCGGGTTTCGTTCCAGAACCACGCAACTTCATCCCTGGTGAAGTTAAAAGTCCACAGTGGCCTTCTTCCTTCTGCCCAGAGGAAGTTTCTTTGACTAACAGGTGGCTTCAGACGGTATAACATTCGATCACCTCAGTTTTATTCGTTTTTGTTTCTTATCTATTTTATGTGTGTGTAATTTTTTTTTTATTATTATTTTGTGTTCTCAGATGCAGATTCAGCACAAGTCTTACGTGACATACCACACTTATCTTATTTAGCAATTGGAAAAGACGGAGGTTGGATTGCGGAAATCGGCGGATTGGGAGAAGTTTGGGTTAGACAAACTTGCCCCATTACCAATGTTTCTACGCGACTTCTGCAGGGATCTTAGGAGGGGACGTGGTTGAAGATAAAATTTCATTATGTTATTCTGTTTTAAAGTTTTTATGCTGTTTAATTTCTACTTTTATCTTCGTTTCATTTGGGACATGTCATATGATATGTTTTTAGTTTTTCTGTTTTGCTTGTTTAATTTCATCAGTTCGAAGTTCGAAGTTCAAAAGACCATTTGGAATATTAAATATTAAAGCTCCATTGGGAAAAAAATGTCAAACAAAAGATAATAGACGCTCTCAACGGCGAGACGCCACTGTCTTTCTATGGGCCAATCCCAGTGAAAACAAAAACAGGAAAAATAAAAAAAGACTTTAATGAACTGATAAAGCCGAGCTCCGAACAGCAATCTTGCGAGGCTATTTCCGGGCGAACTTCGATGAACCAGGTGGCGATCAACCTATGCAAGGATTTCCCCGAACGTCAGCTTTCCATAGAAGCCGACCTCGCCTCCATCCGAGGTGTTTGAAGAAAGTTATAGTCTTTTTTGTGGAACATATAATTTGTCCGAACCGATAAAGCCGAGCTCCGAACAGCAATCTTGCGAGGAAATTTCCGGGCGAACTGCGACGAACCAGGTGGTAATTAACCTATGCACGGATTGCCCCGAACGTCAGCTTTCCATAGAAGCCGACCTTGCCTCCATCCGAGCTACTTGAAGAAAGTTATAGTTGTTTTCGTGGAACATATAGTTTGTACGAACCGATAAAGCCGAGCTCCGAACAGCAATCTTGCGAGGCACTTTCCAGACGAACAACCAGGTGGCAATCAACCTATGCACGGATTTCCCCGAACGTCGGATTTCCATAGAAGCCGACCTCGCCTCCATCCGAGCTGTTTGAAATAAAGTTATAGTCGTTTTCGTGGAACATATAGTTTGTCCGAACCGATAAAGCCGAGCTTCAAAGAGCAATCTTGCGAGGCAATTTCCGGGCGACCTCCAAAGAACCAGGTGGCAATCAAACTATGCACGGATTGCCCCGAACGTCAGTTTTCCATAGAAGCAGACCTCTACACAGTCTGAGCTGTTTTATGGAAGTTATAGTCGTTTTCGTGAAACATATAGTTTGTCCGAACCGATAAAGCCGAGCTCTGAACAATATTCTTGCAACGGACTTTCCGGACGAACTACGAACATCCAGGTGGCAGTTAACCTATCAACGGATTGCCCCGGACATCAGCTTTCCATAGAAGTTAACCTCTACACAGTCCGAGCTGTTTCTTGAGAGTTATCGCTGTTTTCTACAACATATGCAATCTGTTCGAAATAAGAAAACACAGCTCTGTTACTGTTAGGTCGGCTAACTTCGAAACCAGTTTCCCAGCGAACCACAAGGAACCACGAAATTTACAACCTATTAACAGAAAGCCCCAAGACTTATCTTTTTTTAGAAAGAGACCTCGTCTTAAGCCGAGCTGTTTGCTGAGAGATATCGCCGTTTTCGCAGAACATATACTCCTAGTTCGCCGCTAAGTGTCCCAGCTCGTCCCTGACAGCTCCAGCTCGTCCTTCACAGCTTCCAGCTCGTCCTTGACAGCTCCAGCTCGTCCGTTACCTGTCTCAGGTCGCCACTGAATGTTACAGGTCGCCACTGACTGTCCCAGGTCGTCCTTGACAGCTTACAACTTCTAGTTTCCAACTTCCAGATAAGTTTTCTCTTGCTTGTTTTCATTCATAAGTTTTCTAGCTTACATATGCTTAAATATTTTGATAAGATGTTAAATATTTTAAAAAATCAAAACCGACTAAGATCAGATCCTTTGTCGTCTAAATGCTCATCATTTCAAAAAGAAAGGTACTTAATAATTAATCGATAAGTATTCAATTATATCAAAATATTTAAATTACTTTACAGATTACCATTTTAAAATTTGACATGTTCCTTAACCTTCTTCTTCTTCTTATTCTCGTTCTTCTTCTTAGATTTCTTCTCTTACTTCTTAAGACTCTCCAAGTTATCATCACCTTTACTTTCTTCTTCATCCTATTCATCTTCTTCGTCTTCAATTATCTCATCCACAGTTTCTTTCTCACCATCATTACTTTCTGGAGCTTGTTTCTTCGACTTCAAGCTTTTCTTCGACTTCAAGCTTTCCATAGAAGCCGACCTCGCCTCCATCCGAGCTGCTTGAAGAAAGTTATAGTCGTTTTTGTGGAACATATAGTTTGTCCGAACCGATAAAGCCGAGCTCCGAACATCAATATTGCGAGGAAATTTCCAGGCGAACTCCGACGAACCAGGTGGCGATCAACCTATGCACGGATTGCCCCGAACGTCAGCTTTCCGTAGAATCCAACCTCGCCTCCATCCGAGCTGTTTGAAGAAAGTTATAGTCGTTTTCGTGGAACATATAGTTTGTCCGAACCGATATAGCCGAGCTCCGAACAGCAATCTTGAGAGGCCATTTCCGGGCGAACTCCGAGGAACCAGGTGGCGATCAACCTATGCACGGATTGCCCCGAACGTCAGCTTTCCATAGAAGCCGACCTCGCCTCCATCTGAGCTGTTTGAAGAAAGTTTTCTCTTGCTTGTTTTCATCCATAAGTTTTCTAGCTTACACATGCTTAAATATTTTGATAAGATGTTAAATATTTTAAAAAATCAAAACCGACTAAGATCACATCATTTGTCGTCTAAATGCTCATCATTTCAAAAAGAAAGGTACTTAATAATTAATCGATATGTATTCAATTATATCAAAATATTTAAATTACTTTACAGATTACCATTTTAAAATTTGACTTGTTCCTTAACCTTCTTCTTCTTATTCTCGTTCTTCTTCTTAGATTTCTTCTCTTACTTCTTAAGACTCTCCAAGTTATCATCACATTTACTTTCTTCTCCATCCTCTTTATCTTCTTCGTCTTCAATTATCTCATCCACAACACAGTTTCGTTCTCACCATCATTACTTTCTGGAGCTTGTTTCTTCGACTTCAAGCTTTTCTCTGTTTTTTTCAATTTCAGTCGTAGGAAGAGCCAGATTGTAATCAGCTTCACCAATCTCTTCAAGTGATAGAGAAACCTGGTCAAACAAAGTATAAAGTTTCATATTTTCAGTTAACTAAAAAAGGTCAAGAATGACTCATACATGCGAATTTGAGATAAAATGCACATTTTCAATAAGAATTTGATTCCTACATAAATCATATATATTACTAATTAATAGTGTTAGTCTTCTGGTATGGCATCAAAACTCTAGCAATAAAGTTACATCCAGTGTTAGATAAACAAATCTCCATAAAATGGAAAATCAATTTACTTGAATCGTGGAGGGTATGGACATTTCTTAGCCACATCCAGAAAAATCTTATGATGGTGCAAATATTCACCATTGTTCTTTTCCAGAACCTACAGTATAAAAGATTTAATCAGCAATATTACTTTTCAAATAACTAATACACTACTTTTCAAATGACTACTAAAATATTTTTCATCATTAATTATAACTACTCTCACCTTCTTTGCTTCTTTAGCAGAAGGAAACTCAACAAAACCATAGCCCACATGCTTGCCCTTGTTGTCTACAATAAGTCGAACATGAACAACTTCTCCAACATCTCTGAAGAAATTGATGCTGTAAAAATGGAGGATAAAATATTGGTCATGAAAAACTTGCTCCAAGAACGAAAGAGGAAATTAAAGGTGCTAGTTACATATGTGATATTTCAGTTTGGCCAGAGAGATTGTCAACAAAGAGTGTCTTTTTCTTATGACAACTTCCTGAATGTAGCAGCCAAGTGTGTTAGCACAACTTTTAGAAGAAAAGGACTTAAATTGCATAACAGGAAAAGTAGCCTCATCGAAAGATTCATCCCCATAATAAGTCATCTTTCGACTTTTTGTGGCAACAGTTCTATTATTAAAAGCTAAGCATTTCTTCTGAGTATGCTTTTAGGAGTGAAGATCTCAAAGGAGACTCACTTCTCTTTCAACTTTGGATCATGAATTCTCGAACATGCTCTTGAAAAAAAAAACAATCAAGCTACGATAACATAAAAGAAAAAAGCAAACAAAGGAGAAGATACAAATAGTGACTAACCTAGATCACTTCGAGTGTTAACAAAGAGGTCATGAGGACAAAATCGAACCATATAGAATGCACAGACCTCTCTATCGTCCCACTTGATCTCCTTAAAACCTCTTCTCTCTTCGTCTGTTAGATCGCGAGCTGCAAAAATCGAGAGCAAATTCGTTTCCTTTTGTTAGCTGATTAAACAAAAAATTCACATAATAACAAAATCAAAGCTTTCGAGGGTTGAATTGAAGGGATAAAATTGAAATTAGATTTGCTCATTGAAAATTAACTATTTTAGGCGGTTATTTATTAGTATAGATTTAGGGGAAGTGGGAAGATTAAGAAGAAAAAGGAGGAGAGAAGGACAAATGTTACACACGTACTCACCTCAGAAAAGGAAGAGGACACATGTTACACACACATGCACTCACCTCTGAAATTAGCTACCGATTAAACCAAAAACAAAAAAAAAGAGAAAAAAAAAATCTTAATCGGACTCACTTCTGGGCCTAAGCTAATTTTAAATGGGCTGTAAAACTCTGCTGGGGAGAACTAAAAAAAGCGACATGGACACCCTGAGGAGCTCCAAACTCCCTCATTTGTGAAGTTGGGTTTTGATTCTAAGTGGATCGGATGGATAATGTCTTGTGTGAGGTCTGTTTCATATTCGGTTTTGCTTAATGGAAAATCTTATGGAAATATAAAACCGAAAAGGGGAATAGGTCAAGGTGATCCACTCTCACCTTTTATTTTCATCTTATGTGCCGAAGCTTTGGTGATAAATTCAACAACTGCTTTTCGCTTTGTTTATGTGTCGAGCTACTTTTAAGGAAGGCACAAAGATTTTGAAATGTCTGAAACTATATGGTGACGCTTCCGGACAAGAGATCAATTTTCAAAAATCTTCAATTACTTTTGGTGGTAAAATCGATCCCATTACGAGACATACCTTAGGTTATTTATGGAGATTACGCAAGAAGGGGGAGATGGTAAATACCTTGGGTTGCCAGAATGTTTTAGTGGTGCCAAGAGTAAGCTGTTAGCGTATATCACCCGATAGGTTGAAGACTAGATTGACGGGTTGGTATGAGAAAACTTTGTCTATGGGAGGTAAGGAAGTATTATTAAAATCTGTAGCCATGTCTCTTCCGGTGTATGCGATGTCATGTTTTAGACTCTCTATGCATCAATGTGAGAAAATCACAAGTGCAATGACAAGTTTTTGGTGGAATACTTCTGAAGGCGAAGGAACGAAGAAGATGCACTGGGTTGCTTGGGAGAAAATTTGTAAAGCTAAAACTAATGGAGGCTTAGGATTTCGGGATATTGGAGATTTCAATCAAGCTTTGCTAGCTAAGCAAAATTGAAGACTGTTGATGGAGCCATCATCGTTGTTGGCTCGGGTTTACAAAGCTCGTTACTATGCATAAAAAGATATTATGGATGCAACTGCCGGTAATAGACCATCGTATGCCTGGAGAAGTATCCTTTTTGGTAAGGAGTTACTTGGAAAAGGGCTGATGACATCAATAGGTAATGGAGATTCGACGTGCGTGTGGACTGACAAATGGATTTTTGATGGGATCCCGCGGAGACCTTATAACAAGCAGTCGATCATGGACCTAAATCTCAAAGTATCACAGTTGATTAACTCAGATGGTGCTTGGAATATTGGGCGGCTAAAGGAGCTGTTTTTCAGGAAGATGTGGATCGGATTTTCTCCTTTCCGCCAGACATTAATGTACATGACGCTCTGTTCTGGGCGCACACAAAGGAAGGGATTTATACAGTGAAAAGTGGAAGTTGGTTACAAGCTCAAGTTTTGCCTGGTATGTTTCCAATTTCTGATATTCAAAAAAGAGTTAATGCCATCAAAACTCGTTTTTGGAAGATAGAGATTGTAACGTCCGTCCCGGAATCGAAAATTTTGAAATTATTTTTGGGATTTAGAGTGGAGTCGGTTTATTTTCTTGTGTCATTTATTTAACCGGTTTAATTTAAAGGAACGGAATTAAACACTAAATCGACTTCTGGAAGGTTTTACAGAGAGTCTCGGGAGATATTCCCAGGAGATATGGAGCTGAGATTCTGCGGATTTTCTACATCGATAAGAAGATAAGAAAGTTAAGGGACTTAAACAAAACAAAGATACCCTAACCCTTTAAAAGGCCACGTCGGGAAAATTTTTGTGTGCGATCAAGTTGAGTGCAGGACCATAGGCTTAGATGAACAATTTTTATATTTGATGTGTTTCATGATTATAGGCCGCATATGATCTCTGGTGGGTCTATATCGAGTGTTTCATGAGATGGTTGATTATTCGGTATTTTCGTGTCAAATTAAGTTAAATATTTTAGTTGTTTGTGTGTATAGCCTCTAGATGGGAGGAGTGCCTCACTAAGTATTTATCAAAATACTTATGCATCTCCTTTTATTGATGTAGGAAAAAAAAATGTGTGACCGTGGGATCAAAGCAAGGAAGAAGGGATGATCTAGACTTGTAAGTTTGTTAGTTATTTTATTTATTAGTTTTATGATTTTGGATTAAAAATATAGTAGAATAAATTGGTGAATTTATGGTTTATTTCCGCTTTGTTTTTGGATCGCGAATTAATTTATTTGATTTAATTTTGGATTTTTTTTTACTTGGAAATTGAATAAATTAGGATGATTTAATTTTAGTTGAGTGTATTTAATTTATTTGAGATTTCTATGAACCGATAATTTGATATTAATATTTATGGAGATTTTAATATATGCAAAAAAAACGGATGCGGTCGTTTCAATTTGGTATCAGAGCGATGCCGAGAACTCGTAAGGTGTATAGCCCAGAGTAGAGTGGTATGTGATTGCCGGGAACTAGTAAAGTGTATAGCCCAGAGTGGAGTGGCATGTGATTACCGAGAACTCGTAAAGTTATATTGCCCAGAGTGGAGTGATATGAGTGCGATGCCGAGAACTTGTAAAGTGTATAGCCCAGAGTGGAGTGGTATGTGATTACCGAGAATTCGTAAGGTTATATTGCCCAGAGTGGAGTGGCATGAGTTAGATACCGAGAGCTCGAAAGGACTTTGTGGCCTGAGAGTGGAGTGGTATGAATACCCATAACTCATAAGACTTTGTGTCTTAGAGTGGAGAAGTATGAATGTGAGTTATGAGCAAAGGGTTATGACTAGAGTATTGAGCCATCGACTGAATGTGAACCACTAAAGTCAATAAGAATTGATCTCAAGTCTGGCGGTGGGGACCGGAGAGGTCAAGGATGGCCTTAGTGTGGGGTTAGCTCTGGTTGAATCTGTGCGGATGGAACGGAAGCGTTAGATTCGAGGACGAATATATGTTAGTGGGGGAGAATTGTAACACTTGTGTTCCAGGAAACGGGAAGTTAAATTTTAGTCTCTAGTTATTTTGGGTTTAAATAACGGAGTTTTCAGACTTTATTTGAATCAAATAGAGTTTGAGGTATTTAAAAGAGAATCAGAAAGTTAAGGGGTTGTTTCTGTTGGATCAGAAAATTTCGTTGGATTAAATTGATTAAATTAGAAGTTGCGAGGCTGATTTATAAAAATTAGAGAGTTGGAGGACTTAATTGCAAATTAGGTGGTGGCGGCGATGGGGAGGCGACGGCGATGGCGACGTGGGCTGTGGCGAGTCTGGAGGCCACGCCGAGGAATCCGATGGCCATGACGTGAGCCGGTGGGTTGCAGAGCGTGGAGAAGAAGAAGACTTGGACGTGGAGTGTGTTGTTTTCTTTTGTCTTTTGTGATTACATTTCATAGGTTGATGAGTGTGTGTTTTTTTAAAATAATTTTTCTAGGTTGCGTTCGAGAATTATAGGGTTTATTCATCTCATCCCTACAAATCACCACATGATCTTTCTCCGTGCTTTGTCTTCACTCACATGGTACCGACAATCATTTTTCGGTAAGTCACCCATCCTAGTGCTACTCCAGCCTAAGCACGCTTAACTGCAGAGTTCTGATGTGACAAGTGACGGAAAAGATAAATGCACTTTGGTGACATAGGTAGCCAAATCAATTCTTTTAGGTCTCTCCATATACCAAAAATCGGGATGTTACAAAGACCAAAAATTCGAATGTTCATGTGGAGGGCGATGTCCGGTGCTCTTGCGGTAGCAGAGTGTTTATCACAACATGGTATAAAAACTGATCCGGTTTGTAAAGTGTGTAATGCTGACATAGAATAGATTAGTCATGTGTTATTTGAATGTTGTGCGGCTCGTCGTGTGTGGTCTGTTACGCACATTCCTTTTACTTATGGTTCTACACATGGTTAACAGAGTTTATAGAGCAAAGTTTCCAACTGATGGGATGTAACACGATTGGGGAGCAGTATCGTCGAGCGATCCCATGGTTATTGTGGGGTATATGGAAACAACGAAATACGAAGGTATATGCAGGGAAAAATGGTGATACCGATATTCTAATCGCTCATGCGCTTGAAGAATCTGATCAATGGTACAAGCTCAATGTGGAGAAAGAATCACCAAATTCCCAACATCGGTTTTCGCCTGGAGTTGGTGAGAAAAAATTGTCTAAACCTCCTGATGGTTTTTTGAAATGTAACATCCATTCTTCATGGATTACTACCAGGAGTATGTGGAGGAGCATGGTTTGTTAGAGATAGTCGAGGTGTTCCTCTGTTCCATCGAGTAATCAATTAGCCGCTGAGTTACGATGTTTGATCTGGGCGATGAGGAGTACTCTAGACTTGCGTATAACAACAGTGGAGTTTTGGACAGAGAATTGTTCGGTGATTGAAGTGGTTACAAATCCTAAGAAGTGGCCCAAGTTTCGTTCGTTCTCGAACATGATTGATAGACTGAAGGGTAGCTTCAGGGATTGTGTGTTTAAATTATCTTCAAGTAAGGCTAATGTGGTGGCCAAAAGAATTGCTCAGAGCGTGACGAGAGACAAAAGAATTCAATCGTATTTGGCTCGAGGAGGACCAGCTTGGTTGCAGACAATCATTGAGGACGAGAGTCGTGTTTAGTATTCTCGTTATGTTTTGTCCTTTGCATCTGTTTGGTTCGAGCGGGTAGGCTCTATGTTATTTTGTTGGTGCTCTGTTTTCTTCACTTTTGTACTCTGTTTTTACTCCTTTCATGGAGTTTTTGATTAAAAAGACAGAAAAAAAAGAAGTTAAAAACGGTATTTCAAACTCTTAAATATTCCAGTAAAATACAGGAGGAAAAATTCGGTTACTGGGTTTGGTAAATTTCGGTAGTACCAAATTCTCACTAATTAGGGTAAAAATTAGGAACAAATATTTCGGGTAATTTTGAAAAATTATAGAAAAATTTAGGAAATTTTGAATAATTAAATTTAGAATTTTAAATATTCAAATGTATAATGCGGATACCGTATTAGTATGATTCTTTAAAAGTGACATTTGACTGAAAATTAGTATAAATCAAGATTGAAATTGGGGGTAGGTATACTTAGTAAATATCCAAATGGATAATTCGGATACCTCATAACATACCAATCCGTTAACCTTCTCTAACGAATACATATTTGAATGAAAATGTGTATAAGACTAGAAATATTGAAATCTGTCACAAAAAAGTTAGACATGTCCTACCATTACTTACAATTCCTTAAAACTCAAACTTATCATTGTGATAAAAAATAAATTTTCACAAAGTTTTAATTTTGTAATAAAAAACAAAAAAAATTCACAGCTATTACTGTTTTAATAACAAACAATTAGGGAATATGATGATCAGTTTGTTTGAGTTTTTGACCGAGTCACCGAAACATTTGAGCCTCTCATGAGCACTTGTGTCTAAACACAACAAAATGTCAAAATCTTAGATTTGAACATAAATCATTATATAGACTAAATCTCTGCATGAAAGAAGAGAAATGGAGATGACTAGCGTCCTTGGACCACAGATTGTGTTAACTCATTCACAGAGATGAAATCTTTAGACTTAGACACTGACATTGACACCTCGTCAAAAGTATGCACTGCAAATATTGGCTGCTTTGGAATTGGAAGATCTGTTGTTGAAGTAATCATAGACAGTACTTGAAGAGTGTTTGGTCTATCAACTGCTTCATGTTGAACACACAGCAGACCAATCTGAACACATCTCGCAACTTCGAATGCATGACATGAATCAGTAAGATCTCTATCAAGAAAACTGAATCCTCCGGTTTCACACCAAGAATTCCATGCCTGTCATTAGTTTCAGATCTTATGAATATTTGCACCAATAAGAGTTTTTAAAGACAATTGGGAATCAAATCATTTACAGTAAATGTTTCCACTTACATATTCAAGAAGGCTTTTGTTCTCATCACCAAAGCTGAACCTTGAAATCCGCTTGCCGCTGATGATTTCCAAAGTCAGAACTCCAAAGCTATAGATGTCGGACTTCTCAGAGAACAACCCTGCCCATGCATACTCAGGAGACATATATCCTCTGTTTCAAATATCAAAAAGTTTCACCCAGTTTATATAGGACTATCATGACTATGAATCTTGTTAAGCATGTTATCGAATAATGATTCTTACAAAGTTCCTACAACCCTGCGAGTGTTGTCCTGATATTGGGTTCCCTGAAACATCCGAGCCAATCCGAAATCTGATATTTTCGGGTTCATTTTCTCGTCCAGAAGAATATTGCTGACCTTCAGATCTCGGTGAATTACCCTGAGCCGTGAGTCACGGTGTAGATAAAGAAGTCCACGGGCAATGCCTTGAATTATATCAAATCTCTTTGGCCAATCAAGCTCGAGCTTTAGAGTTGAATCTAGCCAATAAGATAAGCAGATGAGTGACAGTGACACATTAAAATCCCATGAGACAGAAGGAAAAAAGAAAAACAAAGAGGTTCATGGAATAAAAACAGACCAAAGAGAAAAATATCGAGGCTTTTGTTCACCATAAACTCATAAACCAATAGCTTCTCTTCTCCTTCGATGCAGTACCCTAAAAGCCTAACCAAGTTTCTATGTTGTAGTTTTGAGATTAGTCTTATTTCATTCATGAACTCCTCAATGCCTTGTCCGGAGCTGCTAGAGAGGCGTTTAACGGCTATTTCCTTCCCATCTAGCAACTCTCCCTGGTAGCGTAGTTGCACATAGTTATCTAGAACAAAAAACCATGCACATATAGAAAAGAAAAGAAGCAAATAAAACAGAATGTCACATACCTTATAAACTGGACCAAATCCACCTTGACCAAGTTTATTTGAGGAACTGAAGTCATTGGTGGCAGTTCGTATGGTATGCATTTCAAAGAAACTTACACCTGAGACCTCTTGTGGTTCCAAATCATTCTTCCATGCATCTTGTGAAGAGTCGATGACTACAGGAGTTGGCTCTACGAGTAACAAGTGTGCAGAAATTAATTTGTAGCTGTTTAGCATCCAAAGGCATAACTTTCAAGAGATTGACCCTTAGACATTACTGTTTTATAGATCAATAAGCGCCCCACAGAAACTGTCAACCTGAGACTATCCTTTGGAATTCCAGCAATTTAGCGTAAATTTAATGAAGGGGAAAATATGGGAGCAACTTTCTTTTGCTTCATTTTTGAAAGAGACTGAAAGAGAGACAAAGCTGCTAAGTTTTTCGATTTCTCACCATTTTTTCTCTCTCTGTATCTCCAGAACATAAATGCGGCAAAGACCAAGATGGCAAAAATGGAAAGGCTGACAGTAGTGCCTACAATAATCTTGGTTCGATTGCTTCCACCTGAAATGTTCACGAGACAACAAAATTCTAAGCCATGCTGCTAGAAAGCAACATCATAAAGAGAGTTGAAACTTCAAAGGTAACAAGAAAACAATAATCTCTATAAGAATCCCTTTCATGCTTACCAATTTCCGAGCTCGCAAGACGGATAGAGAGAACCTCTCCATCAGAAATATATTGAACTGTGTCTACCAGCTCCCCATTCCATACCAAGCATCCAATTCCACTTATATAGGCAAAGGCTGTGCAAGAACAATTGCCTAGACAGCCTTCGTAGCACTGTTCTGCATTAAGAAAACTTGCAAATTGGTAGAGATCCGGAGTCTTTACATTGGTCATACGATAGAAGATGTCTGTGTCTTTGCCTTGTGTTTTCATAGACGAGTTTGCCTGGCAAGATAATTGTGTACGTCTCACACACCCACTAGTCCAGTTTTCCTTTTCCCACTCCTCATCTGACTTTGGTACAAACCCTTTCAAGCATATGCACTTAGGGGTAGTGGATCTCACACACAAACCATAAGGCCCGCATCTACCATATAGATCACATAAGCTGTCTGGGGCCTTAAAGTGAAGCATCCACCTATTTCCATCATCCCAGAGGATCTTCATTTGCCCCTCTGATGTTAACATAACATACGACAGATTATAGTTTCTTAATGTGGAATAAGAGAAAGATCCTGTGCCGGTAACTACATCCTGGACAACGCTGAATGGACTTACATATGATGCATCAATTCCTGGTAACCCGGTGAATCTTGTTTTTGCCCATGGACCACTCCTCCAGTAAGGCACTGAGCCTCTTCTTATAAGGCCTTGTAAGGGGACTTGTGGTGTAATCTCCAGTGAGAACTCTCCAGGCGATGGATCGCTGTCACTTTTCCATGGAGTCAACACACGCTTCTTTCCATGAGGAATATCATACATCAACGATGACTGAGGCAGCATAGTATCACCAAGATTCTCAAAACTTTGCCATAACCTTTTCCCAGAAACATCATCAATTACAACAAGATTTCCAGTGTCTAAAAGCTCCGCGTGACATTTGTTGGATGTGAAAGCTTCTCCTGTTGACCAAATAACATCTTGTTTTCCCTCAAGCAAGATCAAGGTCCCGTTGTTGCTGATAGTGAGACTTGCCGCAGAGCTTGTAACTGGCTTATCTCTGTTAGCTACCCACACAACTACCCGAGGAACAACTTTCTTGAACCAGATCCCAACATATTGGTTCCGAGTATTATTAGGACTGAAGAAACCTAACTCATAAAATCCACCAGGGGAGCTCAGATATTGTCCTATTGACAAAGGACTTGATGTGTTTATAGCTGCAAAACCACAAGTTGGGAATATGATAAGCAGGAGTGAGCAAGCAAATAAAACCATACTCATCTTTCCCATTTGCACAATTGCACTCTAGAAATTTGAACATATAAGGAAACGTTTATGTCGATGAACAAAGAGAATTGAGGCCAAGAGTAAAAAAAATCACTTTCGTAAGATGTATCCTCTAAATATCAAATCTTTTAAGACGTTTATGTTCAGACTACTTCTTTGAATATTTTAAGCACTAAAGCAAACCATATTGACCGGTGTGAGAAAAATAAAATAAAAACAAGAAGAGACCACCTTGACTTAGAATTTTCCATGTTACTGTTAATAGAAATAGAATTTGGTATTGAGTTGTTCTCCACATTTTGGTTTACTCATACATCAGCTTTCTACACAGCAAAGAAATTTGCAGCTCTCACATTTTCCAAAAAAACAGTAATAGAAAGACATTTTGTTTGGTGTTGCATTTCGATATAAGTAAGTGAAAGCCAAAAACCTTACAAATCTCATTCAGGCATTCCACCAAACACTTACTGTGCGTAATCCAAACGTTTAGAAGACATCCTGGTCTCCTCAGTCATAAGTCAACCTAAATAGCAAACAAGTTTGCAGCTTTTACATTTTCCAAAAGACAATAAATATTTAGAAATTGCTTTCAAACGTTACATACAGTTTTATATTGCAAAGTGAAGATCCAAAAAAATCCTAGAAGAAGCTCACCTGAAACACTGTTACGGATCTTTTAAACTTTCCATTTCGTTGAGGCATTTCATCAAACACGTACAGTGCATAATCCAGACGTCCAAAAACATACAATTCAATGCCTTGTCAATGTCACCGAATCTAAAATATCGATCAATAGATAGTAGATGCAAAATTGTAGCCGATCAATCCAACTCCCACCATCTGGGTTTCAACTACCTCTAGTCAAAGTCACCGACTTTAACTGTAAATATTGGTTTGTCAACAGCGAGAAGTACAGAATATTTGAAGGTTCTGAACCTAACCGAACCGGTTAGCAAATTAAATCGAAATTTCTTGCCGATCGATTCTCTAAGAAAAAACCGAAATCAAACCAAATTTATCAAACTTGAGTTTGGTTCGGCTAAGAATTAGAGAGCTTTAGATAAAGCCCATTAGGCCCAATAAATCATCTCTTTAAGAACTTTCACGCCGGGAATAATAAGTCCGATTTTGAATTTGAAAAGAAGCGAGAGAGAACAATTGATGGAGGATTCAGGTGCGATTCTATGTCAGATCTCCATTTTCAAGGACATGCTTGATCAGGTTTTACTCTTCTTCTTCTTCTTCTTCTTCTTCTTCTTCTTCTTCTTCTTCGATGTTTCTCGTCTTTAGCTAATTTGAACAACAACGAAAAGGTCAATCTGGAAATAGAGGCAAACATTCAAGTGACGCGAGAGATCGAATCACAGATCCAAACGTGTTCTGAGATGGAATCAGCATTATCTCTCAAGGAAGCTGAGCTCACTAGATCGTTCCTTGCTTCTCAGTTTGAGATCAGCGGTTTGATCTCAGTAACAGGTTACAAAATTTGAATTGGTGCTTTTGGTTTCTCCATTTTCCTAATGATTTCGAGTTTTTAAATCTCGTATCCCTATAATTTGTTTCCTTAAAAGCCGATTCAAGAAACTCTCTGAAGCTATTGGATGATGAGATTTGTCGCCTGAGAAGTGAGCACTGTGAGCTAATTACAAGGCTTACGGAGAAGCGGTGAAATTCCAATTGCATTGTTCAAATATTTGTGTTTTCAAGATTTTGATTAATAAGCATTGATAATGGAATTTTTTTACTCAGGGAAGGGTTTGTGAAGATGTGTTTTGGATTCCAGAAGGAGATTAGTGTTGATGAAGACAGTGAATTAAGGAATTTGTTGTTGGAGAAGGAGTTTTTGGAAAACGAAGTTCGATTGTTGGAGGAGAAGAACATAGCTGTGAAGAACTCGATTTTGGCTTACATGGAGGATGAAATGAGGAATCTTTTGTCTGATTAGTTTCTGGAATGATGGAAATTTTTAGCCATTGCATTGGAATGTAGTAAGCAAAGCAACCAAGAAGAGACGCAATTTCTTGAATTGTTTTTGTTCAAATTAGCCGGAAAAAAAAAAAAAAAAA
>VBRH01000071.1:0-16256 GCA_014578085.1 Cardamine resedifolia
AAAAAAAAAAAAAAAAAAAAAAGAAGAAAGAAAGGTGCATGCATCTCAAAAGATGTGCGCCCAATACTAAATAGCGTCGGCTCATCGTAACTTGATGATACTTTGTCATAATTACGAATTAATAAACGGTAGGTACCGTACAACCAATTAAAATTAAACGAGTCTAGCTAGAGCCGACTCTTCAAGTGCCATTTTCTGTTCAATACTTCACAAAATTTGACTAACTTTATACATACATAAAGGGATTCTCATTACAAAACTTAGTCAAGTGCTTAATAACTCTCCAAGATTTTTGTTCAGGTACAATAAAGCCTACTCTGTCGTTAAGAAACTCAGAGATACAACAAATTTGGTCGCCAAACCTTTGATGGACAATAGCGGCATTATACTTGTCACAAAATGACACAACGTACCATACAATTTTGAAATAAAGGAGAAACTAACATATATCAGAAAAAGCAAAAGTTTAGGACTCAGGTCCACAAACAACACCTTCGAATAACAGAGTTCTCCTTTCGTTAATCCAGCTTCTTCTCCAGCCAATCCACCTTAAATCACGCATCTTTGAATTAGATCAGCGCAATGTCTGCTTCCTCAAGATCTTCATTGGAGAGCACCTGAAGTGACTGGCACAGCATCTCGATTAAGCTGACCAGGAAATTCATGCATGCTTAATTGGGGGGAATAGTGAGGCTCTTTCTTGATTATCCCATTCGACAAAAAAAAAAACTTGGAGGCTACAAACTTGTTGGATGAGACTTGTCCGAGACATCAAAAGACAGGGATTAATTGACCTATTACAAGGCTACATGAATATTTGCAAATCAGCAAACAATATCGTTGAACGAGAGAGGAGCTCTCGCAGCCACAGCCTCCTCCTTTTCCTTCTGCAACTTAGATTCAAGATCCAAGAACATGTGTTTCAGCTTCTGCAACTGTTCCTCCATTGTTTGTAGCCGGGCCCCACTACCCTGCTCCATCTTCTTCTTTTCAGAGATCTCATTCAGCTTTGTCTTCAGCCAATCCAATTTAAAACCAGCATCGGTCAGATCAACCAGTGTCTCATCTGCATTGCTCAGATCATTCTCGGTGAACTTCTCTGGTGACTGGCACAGCATCTCGATGAGGCTAAGGAGTGCATTCATGTAAGCTCTTCTGATCTGTTGGTTCTTTGGACGGAAGCCTATAGCTATGTCTGGATGTCTTTTGAAGATATGACTTGCCCATTCTACCTGCCAGCAAGAACAAGGTGAACTATATTGGGAACAAGATTGTCACATTCAGTTTCCATTAATAACAATAAAAGATAAATCTCGTTCTTACCTGGGAAGAGAAAACCTCAAACCCATTGACATCAAATGTTTCCTTTACTGGTTGAATCTCCTTAACCACATTAATAGATGCCCCAGTTTTAAGACCCCTACCACCATTTTCTACTGTATGAGAGGCATCCTCCACTGACTTCACTTGGTCTAGAGAACTTCTGTTTCTAGCACTATCATTTGAAACATGAGATGAAGCCTCATCATCGACATCTTCTTTAGGTGCATCATCATTTTCACAGTTGGAAACCTCAGTCTCAGCTGCCACACTGTTACACCTTTTACCATGATTGCATACTGTATGAGAAGTGTCTTCCAAGGCATTCGTTTGGTTCAACGAACATATGTCCGTACCTCCATCATCTGAAACAGAAGATGAAGCATCGCCATCATCATCCGGATCCTCCTCGGATACATCATCATCATCTGAAGCCTCTTCACAGGTTCCACTGGTAAAACAATAGCTGGAAAAATGTGTAGGTCAGCAACGATAATGAGTCTGTCATTCACCAGAAATCCTCCAGAAAGTTTGAAAAGGGGCAAGAACTCTTTGAAACCCCAATTGCTATCCTCTGCATCGAAACAGCCTTGCCCTTCTGTCATATCCACACAAAAAAAAAAACAAAAAGGGGGGATTTTTTTTTGTCTCATCAAGTGATCTAACCATAAAAAAGAATATTTAAACTTTGCAGAAAGTAACTACACAAATACAGAGATTTTACAACATGAAATCATATAGTATATGATAAGCTAATACAACCAAAACAATGAGCGTAGTAAATGAAAACAGTTACCTAATATTTTGTTGGATTTACCCCAATCATTCACAAGAGTGATACGAAATTTCACGTCTTTTCTCCAACCTGGAGGCAAAGATTCAGGCGCAAGATCCAGATACACGGATAGGTAACCATCACTCCCATCTCCTTTGGGATAAGCAACTAGACGCCTGTACATAAACAAAGTCCATCTAAACTCAAATCCCACAAAAATATGTTTATAATCGTTTCTGTCTTTTACCAATCACAGCCGTCGACAGTGAAGGGTCGAGAGTAGCAAAACTCGTCTTTCAAAGATGAGAAATTTTCCAAAACCCAAGTGAATTTCTTCCCCATTTGCCT
Source organism: Cardamine resedifolia (assembly GCA_014578085.1). Lineage (NCBI taxonomy): Eukaryota > Viridiplantae > Streptophyta > Magnoliopsida > Brassicales > Brassicaceae > Cardamine > Cardamine resedifolia. The sequence continues at coordinate 2,444 of VBRH01000071.1, forward strand.
ACCCATTAACATGCTGAAAAGGTACCAAAAGGAAAACCCTAGAAACTGATTCTGATGCCCAAGTTTGTAAATCAGCTTACGAATCGCAACAATGTGCTGCTTCCAAATCCAGTATAGTAGGGTTTATGGTTTAATGAATGATAAATTAAAAGCTAGCTCTTTCATCACTCCCCAAACCAAACCAAACCATATTTTAATCTAATTCAAACCGAACTTAAGTTGCTTTTAGTTTGATCATCAGTTTTTTTTCCCCTCAAAATTGAAGTAAATCAACCAATCTAACCAAAAAATTAGAACTGAACTAAACCAAACTACGACCTAATCAAAATCAGTTCGTTTTGGTAATTTCTCTTAGCAAAACGAATTAGTAAACTCGATTATAAATAAACCAAAAGCCTTTTTTGAATATTCAAAGACGAGCTTCCCCTCCACTGTGTAGTAACAGTTGTCTACGTTACAGAAAGACACGTGTCCATGGCACATGTGAATATGTGATGTGTCGATCAAAAATCCATCATAAACATCTGTTAACACTCTCCATCTTCCACATACTAGAATTATGTCTATGTGATATACTTACTATACGATATATTATTTATACATATCAAGGTGTAGTGCGTAAAGCCAAAAATAAATACTTACGGACAAAAAAAATGGAGACTTACGTTGATGCGATTGGTGAGGATACGGCAGCCACAACGACGGAAACGGCAGCGAAGAAGAAGAAGGATAATAAGAAGTTAAAAGTGATGGTTGCGCTTGATGAAAGCAAGAACAGCTTCGATGCGTTGGAATGGGCAGTTGAACATCTCAGAGATGTTATTTGCGCCGAACCGGAAACCGATCAAGAAGCCGGTTTACTTACGTTGGTTCATGTTCACCCAACGTACCTTCAATATATCTACCCTTCTGGTGGAACCGGTGAAGAAAACCAAAATTCTCTCTTTGATTATTTTCTTTAATTTATGCATTAAATATTAAGGGAATTTATTACATACAATATTGAGGTAGTTTGAAAATTCTTAGCTTCGGCAGTGTATGCGACAGATTCAGTGCCTGAACCAGTGAGAAAAGCACGAGAAGAGAACACAACTAAATTGTTCACTCGGGCATTGGAGATATGCCGAGGCAGAATGGTGCGCTATGTGTATACATATTATATCCTAAAAATACCATAAAGACATGTTCCAACATATTAGAAGTTTGGAAAATTTTCAGAACTACTTCTAGTGTTGGTTTATGAATGGTTCATAAGAGCCAGGGAGCTTAGGAGAAAGGTTTATAATTCATGTCCTAAACTTTATATATTTAAAGTTAAGGAATTTGGTAGTAAAATTTTAAAATAAAACACTTAAGTGTAGTACTTTGGAATTGTCTTCCATCTCTCTTTTGACTGTTGAGTTTTTGGTTTACGTTGTAGGTGAAGACAGAAACTATGATATTGGAAGGAGATCCTAAGGAGATGATTTGCCAAGCGGTCGAGCAAACCCACGTCGATCTTCTTGTCGTTGGTAACCGTGGACTTGGCATGATCAAAAGGTTACAACTTTGATCTTTTGTCTAACCCAAAAAATGGAAATTTCGGCTTGTGACTATTCATTAACTTGTGGTGCTTGGGACATGCAGGGCGTTTTTAGGGAGTGTAAGTGACTACTGTGCCCAACATGCCAAATGTCCAATTCTCATTGTGCGACCGCCTAGAGAAACCTCAACGAAGGAACACAAGAGCAAGTGAGGAAGGAAACCATGTGATGATCACTTCTATTTAAGTCCGTTTGTACTTTGTAAGGGGAATAAAATGTGTGCCAATAAACAATTAGATAACTGATAACCCAACTTAATCTGGTGTAATCCGGGTTTCTTTGAAGTTCTCTAAAGATAGTAGTAATAGATTTTGTAAGAAAAGTAAAATTTAACCCAGTCTTTCGTTTGTATAGATCTTAAACCGGAAAACCGGTTTGATCGTCTGGTTAAAGAATCTCTTTAAAGAAAACAGACAGACGCTATACAGTTTCTAAATGCAAGTAAAAAAGATATAATGAGAAACAAACGTTACAATACAAGCCAATGTAGTACTTTGCGAGTTGGTGGTGTTAAGCCTGCAAGTTAGATCACAATAGCTTCTTTTTAGTAGTGAACAAACTCTAAAAAGGTGTTAAAACATAGAACTCTGATTCGGACAAGACCTGTTGGCTCATTAAGATCTCCACTGCTACGTTTAGATCATCGTCGGCAGCAGCAAGCGCCACTTCCACTTGTGTCTGAAGCAAACCCAGAGATCGACTGTAAGACGTCTTTTCACTATTGTTTTGTTACTGTTGGTATAGTTAATAAAGAAACCTACCCTTTCGAAGCCCATGGCAACAAGTTTCTGGATTTGTTCTTCGGAAGCAGCAACGCGACCCTGTGTCTTAACAGCTCAATGAGAGAGCAGCTTCAAGAAAGGTTTGGGTCTGAGGCGGATACTTAAGAGAAGGAACTAACCTGAGACTGGGGCAGGACTGCTGCATTTGCTATTGGCACCTGTCTGCACAAGGTGAGATAAGAGGGTGAGCTTGAAAGGTTCATAAAAAGCTGATTAATTATAAAATGTAGAAATCAAATACCTTGGCTCTGCCATGGTGGTGAGGGTTGCATCAGAAAGCCGGTCTGGGGTGCTGCTATCTTCCAGCAGTCTAGCGTGGAGGTTTGGGTCTGTTTCTCCAGCAGGAGCGGTTGGATCACGAGCAGTGCTAAGAGTTCTACCTCTTCCCGGAAATCTACTGTCCTCGGAAGACTTCATGTGAAGTAGTACGGTTAGGTGTGAATGCATTCAACCAAGGAAAGGTAAAGAAACTGACAGGATTAGTATGGACGTACCTGGTTCGATACTTCCCGCTGTGGCAACCATGAAGACAAGGATCTCCAAGCATTTCCTGTAGAGAAGCCACTGATCAAGGAAGTATGTCATTTGGATGTTCTCTAGGAAAATAGTTCAGTCCTTCATATGTTTTTAGGAAATCAAACCTGGACGTTGTGTTTTGTGCAGAATAAGTGGGAATGTAGCTGGAAGGATTCCCGCCAGTACACATAATGAACTTGGGTCGCCTTACGCAGCTAGACTGGAAAAGAACATATAATCTGGATGAGATACGATTAATTGAGAGAGATATATATCTATCGCACCAGTCAGCCTCATATCAAATTAACAGAAAACTAGAAAGAGGTTGGCCATTAATGTTGTAGTAAGTAGCTGCAAATAAAGTGGTACTATTTTTTTATTCTCGATGGCTTCTCAATTAAAAATGGAAGGAAACTTCAAGAAGAAAGATAGTCTCGAGTACTTACCATCCACGATGCTGACTCAATGTTGGAGAAAAATGAAGAGCCGGGCATCAGGAAATTGAAGAGGCCATAAGAATCTGAAATCCAAAGCGGCTAACAAATTAGCTGCCAATGAAAACAAATGCAGGTTCAGATAGCAGATGGCAATGAAACAGGTTAAAAAATCATACATGAAAATCCAGACAGGATGCCGCATAGGTGACCAAGCAGTGAAACATTTGTCATGAGAAGTTGGAATGCTATCAATAAGATCCATGGATACCTGCAAATGGATACAAATTGTACATCAAATATGCAACAAAAAATGCAGGTAGATATTAATTCGCTGACGAGCAAGAAAATGAGCCTACAGTTTAGCTGGCACGTTGAAGAGACCAAACACACTGCACAGAGAAAGAAAGCAGCAAATGTCAGCTCCATAATCAAAATATAAGAGATGCCAACATGGGTACAAAGGATTGGGGAAACAACCCACACTCTGAAGAAAATAATCGAAATAACATATCATAAATATCAAAAATATATGCTCAGAAGGCACTTTCACAGGCATGTCTAGCATAACATGTTTGGAGAGACTGTTCCTGGAATTCTAATAACAAAGTCATGGTCGTTTGCACTCTAACCTTCTGGGATATACTAAATTATCTAAATAGCCATAGAAAAACCTTACCTCCTAGAGCTGACACCACTGAGACTTGTCTCTATGACAATCATAGAAAACAAGATTCCAGAAAATCCAATGGCACATTCGTTCAAGAGATGATCATATTGATAGAAGGGATTATATCCCGCCAAGGATGCTATAAGAAGATGCAATATGGCATTGGTTGTTGCCAGTAAAAATGTCAGGTAGAGCAAACGGACAGATCCCATGATTCTCTCCAGCTCAGAGCCCATAGGAACCAATGCCATCATGTTGAAGAGAACATGAAGCAATGATCCATGAAAAATAACGGCAGTATAGAACCTATAAACTGCACAACAGATCACAGGAATAGAGTGAAGAAGACAAAAAAAACAAGAAGGACACTTCAGGCATCTCATTAAAATGAAATAAATCTACCTAAACCAGTTTACAAGACGATGGGAATATAAATTAGCCAAAATAACAACTCATTCTACATGAAATGAAAGCCTCAATACTACGAGAAACACACCTTGGAACCTCGATATAATTGCCGAGGGTAAGAAGCATACTTGGTAGAAAGTGTCGTATCCAGTTAAGAGGCATATCAGGTAAATAACCCCACAAACAACCACCACTGATGACGTGAGGAACGGTATAGCATTCCACCATTGTCCAACTCTAGTTTGAACTCCAGCCTATGAAAAAAACAAAGAATCCATAAGTAATCACAAACAACCCGATACAAGACCTTTTACCAGTTTATAACTAAGTAAACATAGAGCCAATATATACTACTTGGCCAGACATAGAAACCTGATTATCTGGTTCAAGAGAAGTAACATAGATAAATTTAAAGTTTTGATAGATTTCAGAATTCTTCAGAAGGAGGGTCCCATTACAATAGTATGATCCAGAGTCACAGTTTTATAATATGGAATGGTGAATTTCTACTACAATACCCAGAACTCGAACAAGTAGTGAAACAATTTCACGGATATCATGAAGAGAATGTTTTCATAAAGAACGATTGGCCACGAAACTGAAGCTACGCCGAATCGAAGTGGTAATTAGTTAACTCTGCTGAATTAACAGACACTCGTACTGATTCCGGATCAAAATACAAACAGAATTAGTCTACTCTGCCGAATTAAAAGACACTCGAACCAGCTATAGCTCGTTCACTAGGAGTTTATCGGTAATCAAGCAAACGAAAACCTCAACAATTTGTGATGATAAGCAAGAATAGCGGAGAATTGAACAGATCTCACCTCGGAAACAATGTTAGGCCTCATTTCCCAAAGTCGCGAATCAGTCCTGATGATGCTTTGTGTTGTATTTGAATTTCAATGACCATTAAACAAACTCTCTTCTGCTTTTCGTTTCTCTTCTACCAGTAAGAGACTCTTCTCGAGATCTTAACTTCTTAACCGGGTCGGACCAATTTTTCCCTTTTTCTTTTCTTCTATTTTGAAATTATGAATAATAGACCAAGCAAAATTTTTGACCAATGGCTTCTCCGCAAAGATATTATAATTTCTTAACATATCACAAAATCTGGTACTAATCATTTTTTTTTGCGGTTTTAGTTGGCTTCAGATTGGATCAATTTGTTTCTGAAGCGCGGATTCGAACCATGGGACGCTCAAACCATTAAGTTACCGTGTTTTTTTGGTATCATTTACAATTACTTCTATATAATCTTATTTGGTCGAGTTTTTAATTTAAGGTAAAATCGTCATTTTACAAGAATGTAGCATTAAAAATTAATACTTCCCAAATTGTGGAGAAATGGACTATATCAAAAATCAAAACTTTTAACTTTCACCAAAACATTTCGACCAATCATCACTTGACATTTGACAGAATTAAAATCATGCGGTTGCAACAAGATACATAACAGAGAACGATTGAACAGAGTGAGGTAACCAAGAGAACAATTTGAAGAAACAAAAATCCAACACCAGAGAGCTGAGAGCCACCACATATGAGCCTTCCCGCCACAAACCTTTCTCCTCTGCAAGAGGATAAATGCCGGAAACCTGAGATCCGTTAACCCGCTCATCGTCATAAGAACTTAACAGACGAGTAAGAACAACGAAACAGGAAGACATGAAAACGTCAAGATGACTTTAAGTCTCACTGGTTTACTAAAGAACAGTCGAAGACTTTAGAAAAGCAAGTTACAAGCAAGTCTACATAGATGCTAGATTAAAAGATGGCCAACTCACAACTAGCTGTCTTCTTCCAAGCCTCCTAATCTGGTTCCTGGATCATAACTTATAAACAATCGAAACTCGTTTCCAAGCTTGCTAGAGTGATGAGGCTTAAACACACAAGGACGAACACCCAATAGCTCAGCTGCATGTTCTCTCTGCACCTCTCCTGCAAGACGTGAATTATCTCCCAGTTAATATTAGTATATCATAAGCTCCTACGAAATTGACTTGAGGAAACAGATGTTGTCGTTGTACCTGTGAGAAGAAGCAACAATGAATCTACTGGGCTTGCGAGGAACGAAATTGTTTGACTAACTCTTTCCAGGCATTCCCTACTCTGCCAAGCATAAACAAATCAAAATCACTAAGCTGCTGACTAGAAGGTACTCAAAGACATTTATGTTCCAAAGTAGCACACAAAAACATGATGCCCTCACAAGTACTCTATCCAGGAAGTATCCATCTTTAACAACTGGGAACTAACCTGCTCTCTCTCTCTCAGAGACTCACATAAGCTAGATTTGGCCTAAATTAAACTTGCTTTAGAATACATTGTTAAAAGATTGTATTTTACTAATTAAGTTTGTTTTTTTTGAAGGTAGAGCAATGATGAGATTTGGTCTCCATAGGCTCGTGCTCACGCGTAAGTTTTGTTTATTAAGTTTGTTAGAAGATAGGGCATTTCTAAATCCCAGCTAAGTGTGACGAAGTACTTATCTGATTCATTTGAGGCCTTAACCAAAGTTGCAAGTTTCGCTGATAATAACTTCTTCTTTTTATTATCCCTTGCAAGTGGTTTCATGCCTAAGGTTGCTAAAACCACTTGCATTAGGGTTTAGGGTTTAGGGTTTAGGGTCATAAACCCTAAAAAAATGAGGTTAGGAGATTTGTGCTATATAAGAGAATTATCATTTAATAAAAAATGATATTTTTGGCCTAAAAAAAAAATGGTGCTATTTTTGGAATTGTTTTTTTACTTTGTGCTATTTAAGAGCATTGCCCTAATTCAAATTATTTAATTGATAAAAGTGACATTGTATTTATAAACTTCTTGAACATTGCAAGTTAAGAACTTTTTTATAGAAAATTAAAGAACTTGAAGAAAATTTACCAAGTAGGGAGGGTCTGCAACGATAATATGGAAGCAATGTTTCAGGTCAAGAGGCAGATCTTCTGGTTCGTTGTAGTCATAGAAAGTGAATTCACTTCCATATCTCTCGAATCTCATATCGTATTCCAGCAATTGCACCTGAAGACTCGGATCTTTTTTCTGCCTCATCACAAAATCAAAAGCCGCAACAACAAAAGTATCAACATTTAGCTCAACGGATTCGATACAAATTCAGGGTACTTAACAAAACTGATTTATGGTACCTTGAGATAAACATAGAGAGTAGGGCAAGCAATGCAAGCGATTCGACAGCCTGAGAATCTATTAGAGAGAGTTACCACTTCCTCAGCTACAGTCTCTGCTGTTTCAGGTTCGTACCAGAACTGGCTGAGTCTCCAATCTTCCGTAACCAGCTCCACTTTATCGGAATCATCTCCTCCGACGACAGAAGCGGCCGGCGGCGTGCTCACGACAGTTTTGTTCTGCTCAGCTAGAAATTCCTGGAGCGCCGCCAAAGCTTGAGAGCTCAATACTAGCGGATCGTCATCTTCTACATCTCCGTCTCGTGGAGCTGAAACTTCACTGTTTAGCTTGTGGAGCTCATCCTCTCTTTCCATTGAGCTTCGGCGTCGGAGTTCCGGGATTAAAAAAATTCGGAAAGGAGAGGACTTAACGGACGGACACAGTCGATTGAATGTTTAGTGATTAGGGTTTTGTTTGCGTTTATTGAGAAATTTCACAAAAAGTCACCAATTTTGGATTATTTATATAAAAAATACTTTTTTGTGTTCTGGATAAAATTAGTTAAATAAAAAAAATTCATTTGCTTCAGACAAATACACAAAATTTGTTACCAGTGTTTTTATATTAGACCGAAAAAGTTTACATGGATATCTGACGAAACTTATAAAAATCATTTCACATAGACTTGTAGAAGAGATTTTAAACAATTTGTTGATCGAATATGCGTATTTTTTGTTTAGCCAATATGATGATTAGTCTATGTTTTTTTTTGTGGAAATAATTTTTTTAAATTAGTTAATTTTATGGACTTCTTTTCTTGGGTGAAACTATTAATTTGAATGTTTAGAAGCTAAAATTTTGTTTGTGTTATGTTTGTAATTCCAACATTTTACTAATTAACGCCGTCAAAATTTGGACGGGAAATAAAACTGCGTCGTTTTGATTAACTTGTCGCGTAAATCGGCCAAATTCCGGAGAAACTGAGAAGCCAACCAAAAAATTACAATGCAATCGTGAAAGTTCTCTCTCTCTCTCTCTATCTCTCTATGTTTAGGAGTTAGCAAGAGAAAAAAACAGAGGCTTCTATTTTCTCCAGGCCAATGGAAAACATTGGCATCGAGAGATTGAGATTTCATGGGAATCAGAAATGGGCGCCATTATCGTTCTCTCTCACATTCTCATCTAATCCTAGACACCAACTCCATTCAAAAGTTTTCGTAAGCTTTCTCCTCATTTTCGCTTTTCCGGACTCTGTTGTTTTCTTCCATTAAAGTACCCTTCTTCTGTCTCATGGATTCTGCTTGACTCACATTTTTCAAAGGTCTGCTTCCTTTTGACCTTTATTTTTCATTTTTTTTACTTTCTCCTGAAATACAGAACTTAGGAATCTCCTACTTTTGGGTCAATGTTACATGATTCGTGCATAAAGTTCTTGTTGTTGGTGATTAGTGAAGGCAAAGCATGAAAATTTAGAAACAAGATGGTGAAAACTTGAGCGTTTTTGTGTGTTTGCTTGTTGACTGTATTGTATATACAATGTAATGATGTCTCAATGATGGTATTTGAATATGTGACATTTTCAGGGACGTATCAAGGAAGTGAATCTGGTTTCAGAGTGAAAATTGGTAAGTATGATTTGGAATTCATTTTTGTGGTAGATTTAACGATGTAGACTGAAATTTGAAGCCATTTGATCTGATATACATTTTGTCTTGGTTGTGCAGAAATGAAGACCATTATTCGATCAATCAGTTTTAAGGACAATGACTCTGATTCAACCATCACTGAATCACCTGGAACTAAAAAGACGCTATACAGGAGATCCCTTAGCGCTAAAGGGACACAACGATCAAGAATTTCACCAGGAGATGTGGATAACAATTTTTCTGTTAAACCTTTAACTTTTATGAAAGAAGATGACAGATATAAAATGCGAAGTTGGAAACCTTTTCCAGAAAACGATCATGCCAAAGAATTTTTAGCATTGTTATTAGGTGATGGAAGATACCAAGCTGCATTAAAGTTGCAGAAGGTTTATAGAAGCTTCCGAACCAGAAGAAGGCTAGCTGATTGTGCTGTAGTCGTTGAGCAAAGATGGTTTGTTAGAGCTATAATTGTTGGCATTGTATATACTGAGAGAATCAAATGATCTGTTTAGTAACTTCATGGAATTTTCAGGTGGAAGGTACTTGACTTTGCTGAACTTAAAAGAAGTTCTATATCGTTTTTTGAAATTGAGAAACAAGAGACTGCAGTTTCACGCTGGTCTAGAGCAAGAACAAGAGCTGCTAAGGTAACATTAGTAGGCCTATCGAACAGTTTGGTTTGATTCACCTTTTGTTTTCCCTAGCTCCAGTCTTTAATTATTGATTTGACAATTTGTATCCCTTAGGTGGGTAAAGGCTTATCAAAAGATGAGAAAGCTAGGAAGTTGGCTTTGCAGCACTGGCTTGAAGCAGTAAGGGTATTCTTGTACAATTTGTCTTTTTCCTGTGGCTAAAAGTTTTGTGTAAAGCCATGTGATCTTAATATTCTATCTTAACAGATCGATCCTCGACATCGCTATGGCCACAATCTGCAATTCTATTATCATGCTTGGCTCCACTGTGACAGTAAACAACCTTTTTTTTATTGGTAAGCTTGCTATTACTCAATCAAAAGTATGACAGTATCAGGAGTACGTACGATTTACGAGCTAACTTCCAACTTTGGACATGTAGGCTTGACATAGGACAAGGAAAAAAGTTGAACCACGAAAGATGTCCAAGATCAAAACTTTACCAACAAAGCATCAAGTATCTTGGTCCGGTGAGTTTTACCCTCTAGTTTCTGTGCTTTGTAGATCAATTCTGATTGACATGGTTGTTAGATATCTTTTTGGTAATGTTTTATTCTTTCTTACGAACAGACTGAAAGAGATGCATATGAAGTGGTAATTGAGAATGGGCTACTAATGTATAAGCAAAGTGGGATACTTCTCGACACAAAAGAAGGTCCTCCAGATGCAAAGTGGATCTTTGTCTTAAGCGTATCTAAGATATTGTTTGCTGCAATGAAGAAAAAGGGTAACTTTCAACACTCGAGTTTTCTAGCCGGGGGAGCTACATTATCTGCTGGAAGAATTGTGGTTGAAGATGGTATTCTTAAGGTGAAAGAAAGAATTTTCTTCCTTGGCTGTTCTTCGTTTATTCTTATGCAAAAGAAGAGAAGTGAGACTTTTTGTTAAAACTCTTTGTGTTAAGTTTGAGTTATTTTGGATGATCTTTTCAGGCAGTTTGGCCTCACAGTGGACATTATCTTCCAACAGAAGAGAATTTTCAGGCGTTCATGTCGTTTCTTAGAGAGAACAATGTAGACCTAACCAATGTAAAGGTAAATCCAGTCTAGTCTTGAGTTTAAAGTCATCAACATATCACAGTTTTGGATCAGGTTTGTGTTTAGGCTTATATGATTCACGCAATTACAGAGATTTTTTTTCTTTTTTCAAATTTTGTAGAAGAGTCCAGATGAGGAAGATGGAGAAGCTCATGTTAAGGTCAAGAGGATGCCTTCAAGAATCAAAGAGACCGAAGAAGAACCATGTGACTTTGTGGACGCTGAGACCGGTGAAAGTCCAAACGCTAAAGCCAAGAATCATCCAGAGCTACAAACATTAACAAGGTTCCATTCAAAACTCTCAAACCCGGAGATCCCCAACAAAGAGAATGACATGATTGAGGAAGAGCTGGATGAAGAAGAAGAATCTGAAACTCCTTCAGAACAAGGATATGAGACAGCAGAAGAGACATTCATAGCTGAGGAAGAGTTCACATACCCAAAATCGAATCTGTTCGATGAAGACATTGAAGAATACGAGAAGCCAGTGCTGAAGGAGAAAATGATGAAACGAATAGATTCACACAAAGGAATAAAATCATACCAGTTAGCTGAGAGGTTACATTCGAGATGGAGTACAGGTGCAGGGCCTAGAATAAGTTGTATGAGAGATTACCCATCAGAGCTTCAATTTAGGGTTCTTGAGCAAGCTCAACTATCTCCAAGAGCTTCAAGGTCTTCAAAAAACCTATCTCCTTTTGCCCCTGTTAGAACAAGAGGAACAAGTCTTGGGAGAAGTCCTTTGGCTGATGAACTTGAGAAGCTTTAGAAAGCTATATAATATATATGAAGCAAATGCTCATGTGATTAAGTGATAGGCTTGAATATTTTTTGTTACACAAGGGTATAGAACTAGAGCTTAAATGAAGAATGATATATATTTTTATGTGTCCTCCTTGTTCTCAAATCAGTTTTCCATTATTTTTTTGTTGTTGCTGTAGTAATAATCTGCATAATTGGAAAGCAGCAATTTAATTGTTATTTTTTTCTCATATTTTGTCGTGTTAACATACAAATTATGTTTGCAAAAAAAAATACAAAATTATATTTTGTATGGTTTTTTTTTCCTTTTTCTTTTGTCTTTAGATTTTTCTTGGAGTCAAAGGTCAGATAAATAGGTAAACATATATTTAGGGGTTTTCTCTCCCCCCGGAGCTTTTTCCGTTAGGTGAAGGACTGCAGTTTATTTCTTCGATTCTCTTCTCTCTACCGTTTATTGAGGTTTCTTCTATCTCTCTATATCCTCTCATTTTTGTATCCGTCAATGTATCTCTATCTCTCGATTTCGAGTTGTAGCTTGGGTAAAAAACATTTGCTCTGTTTGCTTGGCTGCTACACATGTCTTTCTTGCGTATTACGTTTTGAAACTTGTTATCAATAAATTATTCAACATTGAGATACTTATTTTTATTTGATGTGTCTTTATGGGGACTCCAGGTTCTCTCCTTGCTTCTATTGCCTAGCGTTAACCTCTCCTGCTTAGAAAGATGTCAAAGTTCTTTACTCAGGTTTCCCTCAAACCTTGTTTACTTTATAAAACTTGTTTAACTTTTAGTATGGTCCATTGTTTTTACTTAACTTGTTCACCAGACTGGAAGTCACAGTGAATATGAGAGTGACATCGAGGAAGATGTTCAAGATACTAATGTTGGTGGTTACCTTATAGATGCCATTGATTGTGAATACTGCGTTGATCTCTATAAACGTGTATTTAAGCCAACCAAAGACAAGCGTTTTGAAGAGATGGTCAATACCGCTGAGTATGTGAAGAATGCCATGAAGATCAATGACTGGGTTAGGCTAAAAGAGAAGTTTGATAAGATTAACAAGCAGCTGGATAAAGTTATGAGGATTACGGAGGCTGTCAAGGCTCCAATCTTGTACATCAAAACCCTTGTGATGTTGGAGGATTCCTTGAATCAAGCTCTGGCAAATAAGGAAGCAAAGAAAAAGATGAGCCCTAGTAACTCCAAGGCCTTGAATTCAATGAGACAGAGATTGAAGAAGAACAGTAAGCTCTATGAAGAAGAAATTTACAAATATAAAGTGGCAGGACAACATGTCTTACACACAAGAAGTGAAGATAAGGTTACAATGGTGGTAGTAGATCATCTGGGAGAGACTGGTCTGGTCAGAACCGAGTGACAGGTAGGTGGGTATATGCAGGGAACAGATAGGAATGCAAATGGATGGCACGAGCCGTATGTTAATTAAGTCTTAACGGAGGTGTTCATGCATAAACTTACTTGGATCGTAAAGACTTTTTTCGTCTGACTGTTCTAAGACCAGGAAACCGTTGTTTTGTGGTATTTTTTGTTTTGTTTTGTTTTGCTTCCTGATCGTAAGACTTTGTTATATATTTCTTTCTCCTCAAGTAAAGGAGCTTAAGAATCACATGATTCAAGCATGAATTTCTTGCTTTTGGTAATTAGAAACAAGATAGTGAAACTGAGAGAAGACATGCCAAAGCTCAAAACTCTTCCAGCAATCTAATTCGAATTATTCAGAAATCGATTCGTAACAAAGTGGTCTCGCTTCGTTATCAAGACAATCCTAGGCTCAAATTACTTCTCCAGAGGTGGTTTCGAGCTAAGGATTTCCGATAACACTAGTTTGGCTATTTAATTCTTCGTCACTATGTAAATAACTATTTAATTGATCAATAAATTTAACATTTCAGAATTTTTTTTGGAAAAGTAGAGTGCATTATGTGTGTTTGGTGTATCGTGACATATTTATGGACGTAGCACAAGGAACTGTTTTAATCTGGTTTAGAGTAAAAATGGGTTAATAAGGGACCCAACTGATTTTTGATTTGGAAACCTGTTATAAATATGAATGAATACTTTTATTAATTTTAAAATCAGTTGTTTAGGTATCGTTTACACTAGTTGTTTCTTTTTGTTTGTTCTTTTT
>VBRH01000071.1:24821-37874 GCA_014578085.1 Cardamine resedifolia
TTTTTTTTTTTTTTTTAACAATACCCAGCTGCTATTGATATCTACGATTGCGTTTGTGCTTATTAGACCTAATTGGAATTTTCCAGGTTCTTTGTTTTCGTGGATAAGAAGGTTAAAAGTCACCGGAGCAGCTGCAAGCGTTTGATTATTTCTTTGGTTCATTGATAAGTTTCGAAAGTTGCAACCTTTTTCTAGATTTAGGACGTCACAAATTTCAATTATGAGTGCATCATGGGCAGATGTAGCTGATTCAGAGAAGGCCGGTTCTAGGTCTAAACCTGCTTATGTTCCCCCACACCTACGGAACAGACCATCAGAGCCTGTTGCTCCTTTGCCACAAAATGACCGTGCAGGGTATGGTGGTCCGTCGGCTGGGTCTCGATGGGCTCCTCCTAGCAGCGGTGGTGGTGGTGGTGGTGTTGCTAATGCTAGCTATAGGACGGATGGAGGGCGTCCCGGCTATGGTTATGGTGGAGGAGGAGGTGGTGGTGGCTGGAACAACAGAAGTGGAGGGTGGGACCGTAAGGAACGTGAAGTTAATCCTTTTGGAGATGATGCTGAGTTAGAACCCGTCTTTACCGAGCAGGAGAATACAGGCATTAACTTTGATGCCTATGAAGATATTCCAATTGAGACCAGTGGCGGAGACGTGCCTCCTCCTGTTAACACATTTGCAGACATTGATCTTGGGGAGGCATTAAATCTGAACATCCGTAGGTGCAAATACGTGAGGCCAACACCCGTACAGCGTCATGCGATTCCAATACTGCTTGCGGAAAGGGATTTGATGGCCTGTGCTCAGACAGGGTCTGGGAAGACCGCTGCATTTTGCTTTCCAATAATCAGTGGAATCATGAGAGATCAGCAGCATGTACAGAGACCCCGAGGCTCACGGACGGTTTACCCTCTTGCAGTCATCCTCTCACCAACAAGGGAGTTGGCATCCCAGGTAACATTTAGAGCCTACTCATTCTCTCATTGAATATAATTTATTCAAAAAAGTCTAACTGTATTTATAATATACTCACATTTCTCGTCCTGGTGTTTTTTTGGCAGATACATGATGAAGCTAAAAAATTCTCCTACCAAACTGGTGTGAAGGTCGTTGTTGCTTATGGAGGAACACCAATTAACCAGCAGGTAATTTTCGTACACAAAGTTTGGTCTTGGTTTTCAGCTTTTTTTCTTTGGATATTACTGCATGATCATAGCAATGTTGTCTGTTTTATATGAGTTGCACCTTACACTTACTGGTTAGGGTTCTGCTAGCCCATTTCCATCCTAATACCAGTCTCCTTTGCTGAAAATATGTTTTGATAGCCAGCTATGCATAATTAATCTTTACGTTACAATTTTTTTTCTAGGCTAGATAACATTGGCATTTAGCTTGTATCATCTTACATAACATGCAGAAGCATTGGAGTTACTCCTAGTTGCAGGTGTTAGTCAATCATTTTTCAAGCATTGATGTGTTGATCTCATTTTTATTGTTTGTACAGCTCAGGGAACTCGAGAGGGGAGTCGATATCCTTGTGGCAACTCCTGGCCGGTTAAATGATTTGCTAGAGAGAGCTAGAGTCTCAATGCAGATGATTAAATTTTTAGCTCTTGATGAAGCGGACAGGATGCTGGACATGGGTTTTGAACCACAAATTAGAAAGATTGTTGAACAGATGGACATGCCTCCACGTGGGGTGAGACAGACAATGTTGTTTAGTGCTACATTTCCAAGGGAGATCCAGGTTGGTTTTACTTTTCCATGAAATACATTTTCCTGCCCTTAAATCCTATATAAATTCTATTCTAGTGAAGTAGTATGGTATGGAGAGCTTTATGTGTCACTGGATAACATTTTCTTCCTTTTATATCTGTAACTTTACTCCTTCACTTATTACGATGGTGAACCTGTGATAGTTTAGTTTTAGACTGACAAAGAGATCAAATTCCTTATGAGTGTTATAATTCAAAATATGAGAACAGCCGCATAATATTCAGCACAAGAATGTTTGGTTCTTAACGTTTCTTTTAATAACTGCATATTTGTTTCTTTTACAGAGACTCGCAGCTGATTTCCTGTCAAACTATATATTTTTGGCTGTGGGAAGGGTGGGTTCAAGCACTGATTTAATTGCCCAAAGGGTTGAGTTTGTCCATGACTCTGATAAGAGAAGCCATCTCATGGACCTGCTTCACGCCCAAAGAGAGACCCAAGACAAGGTAATGCAATGTAGTTACCATCGGTTGTTTACTTATCCACGATTTATTATCACTTCACATGGATCATAATTTGTTACGCTCTGACTAATCTGGCTTTTCTTCTCTTTTCATACACAGCAATCATTGACATTGGTTTTTGTGGAGACGAAGAGGGGAGCTGACTCTTTGGAAAATTGGTTGTGCATGAATGAGTTTCCAGCAACTTCCATTCACGGTGATAGAACACAACAGGTTCGTTGATTGACTGAAGTTGAATTTCTTTGATGTAACTGTGAACATCAAACCTTGCAATTTTGAAGTAGTATATATACAACAACAGCAACCAAACTATGTTGTTATAAACAACCTGGATGATATTGCTGCAATGAACTCTTAAAATTTCATCGTCAAGAAGTTTTTTCTCTGTTGACTAACTTCTTTGTGTTGTTATGCATTCAAAGGAAAGAGAAGTGGCACTGAGGTCTTTCAAAAGTGGGAGGACACCCATTCTGGTTGCAACAGACGTGGCAGCACGTGGTCTTGACATTCCCCATGTGGCTCATGTTGTAAACTTTGATCTACCAAATGACATCGATGACTATGTCCACCGAATCGGACGAACTGGACGAGCAGGCAAATCTGGAGTAGCAACTGCCTTCTTCAACGAAAACAATGCACAACTGGCTAGGCCGCTTACTGAGCTGATGCAAGAAGCCAACCAAGAGGTGCCTGAGTGGCTCACACGATACGCTTCACGTGCTTCATTTGGTGGTGGTAAGAAACGGTCTGGTGGTCGGTTCGGTGGCCGTGACTTCAGAAGAGAAGGCTCTTACAGTAGAGGAGGAGGCGGTGGCGGTAACGATTACTATGGCGGAGGAGGAGGCTATGGCGGAGGAAGCGGCTATGGTGGTGGTGGTGGTGGATATGGTGGTGCTCCAAGCGGTGGGTATGGTGCTGGAGTGACCAGTGCTTGGGATTAGCCAATCAGGCTCTCCACAATTTTTCCTCCTTTTTAACCTGACTTTATTTCTCTTCTTCTACATTTCCAAGAGAGCACATGTATTTGCCCCCACCTTTGAGATCTCTCATTCAAGAGATGGATTTAACTAATCTTTGCTATTAGGTGAATCTCTGTTTGTTTCTTTTTTTTCAGGCTATTTTTAGGATTTGTCCTAAAAGATAGACATTAGTGTTTCCGATTTTGATCTTGTTCTTGGTTTCTTCTAACAATTTCATTTGTTAGTTTGAAATCCAATGTCTTTTTTGTTTCCATTTGTTGTTAGACAATTTTTCTTGGTGAAATACAAACTCTCATTATATCCTTTTATGGACTTTTATTATGCTTACAACGATCAAACTCAATTCAATTGCTCAAGATAAAATGCAGTTAAATGGTTCCTATGTGTGATTCAACAACTATTGCTACTCATCTTCTGAATCTTCTTCAAGCTCACTTCCTTCCACAATCTCTTCTTCTTCAGAGCCTTCTTCCTCGGGATCATCATCCTCTGGCTTATCAAGCAAAAGTTCATCTTGAGAGACCATGCCCAACCCTCTAGCCCGGTAAAGAAACCCTGTTCTCATCACATGATAGAACTTATCTCGAAGACGAGTAAGAGGATGCGGATCCACTAGTTTCCCTCGACGATACCCTTCTTTGAGAATCACAGTTGTTGTCTTACACTTCAACGAGAGGTAGAAAATCCCGGGGTATCGCGTGAATAGACGAGTGAACTTATGCGGAATGCTGAGCTCGGCTCTCATGCTTCTCAAGTAGTTCCTCTTGGTTTTCTTGTGGATAGTCAAGCTCAAGAGCTCGTGCAAAACTCCCACAGCTCGTTTCTCCATGAGATCACTCTCCGGATCAATGTTACTCGAGTCATCATAAGGAGAAATGTAAGGAAGTTTTTGAAACTCATCCATCCATGCTTTGACCTTCTTCTGTGCTCCATATCCTCTAGGAAAGCTCATAGGGAAAGTCAATGTAGACTGACCTCTTTTAAACTCGCGGTAAAGACTATCCTCCCCTGTAACAACATTGCTCTCGTTTCGCTTCTGCAGGGCCGAGAATGCGAAATCGTCACGCCAATTCACAAGCTTTAGACAAGGGTTTCCATTAGAGGCCTTGACGAAGCAGAAATGATCAGGATATTTCATGACTAGTGTCTTTTCGTAGTTATCGGGTAAACCAAGATCGAATTTGAGAGAATGGAGTGATCTGAGAGAGACAGTTTGTGTTCTCATCATCATCAGAACTCTACAGAGTCTCTCCACTGTATCAGCCTCGTGGCTTTGATGAATAATCTCTTCCTGTGAGTCAAGCATTAGTGCTGTATCCGTTAGCTTGAAACACGGTAAGCTTGCGTAACGAGCATGTGGAAATTCGTGAAACAGAGTCGGATACCTACAAAAATGTTGACTTTCATTAGCATTCTTACAAATTTGATCACTTTCAAATCCTTTTCATTAGCTGATTGATACCTGCGCAAGAAGCGGAGGACAGGGACGGTGAGTCCGAGGAGTTTTTGCCAATCGGCGACGGATTTTGCGGTAAGGAAACCGGTGGGTGATCGCTTTATGGCGTCTTTGAGAATGCAAGCTGCTTTGAGATCGGTCTCGGTATCAATGACGTGATCGAGGTTCTTGTTCTTCACCCATTTTAGTCTCACTTTTGTCATACCACCCATTCCTCGCCATTGTTGATGCTGATGAAACAGCTTACTCACTGAATAGAGAAAGCTTTGAGATTTGAAGAACATCTATAGAGATTGAACGAAAATGCGAAAACTGGATGATCTGCTATTTGAAAGTGCAAAATGGGTTTAGGGTTTAGTGTGCCTCCCGTACTTTAATTAAGACTCTGATCACTCACTCGAAGACGATAGACAGAAGTGGGGAAGAGTAGTGCAGACAAGGTGGTCGACGAAATTCCTGAATGAATCTCTAGGCCCACAGGCTACAGTTAATAGGCCTTTTAAGTGACTTCGCGAAATGGTTTTTACAGACAAGACAACCTAAAAACTTTGAACTTTTGTCTGTGGTACAAACCAATTGCAGAACAGCAGAGATAATTTCCAACTCGTCGAGACTCGACTCCGAAAGACTTGGCTCGTTTAAAGGTTCAAGCTTATGAAATCTAGTCCTGAGGCAGATTGGTAGAAAAAAAATCGCAAAAGCTTGGATTGAGAATAATGGAAGGGAAGAAAGTGACGGAAGAGAAAGAAGAGACATGGAGGAGAGAAATAATAACAAACGTGATGAGAATAGTGAGCACGAGATTGCCTCAGACAGATCTAATTTCTCTACTTCTCGTCAGCCCTTGGCTCTATCGCACCCTCGTCTCTTACCCTTCAATCTGGCTGGTAAATAAAGCTCATAGCTTACCAAGTTTTCAAAATTTTCCATTCTAATCTGATACGAATGTTGATTGCTCTGTTTCAGAACATCGATTTGCGCGAGATGACCAATGCAGGGGATCGGCTTTTAGCTGCTCTTTCCTTGGTTAGTTAACAAGAAAAGCTTGATACTTTGATACTGGACTGTGCTTGAATTCATCAGACTTATTTCTTCCTGTGAGTGTTTGGAAAGTTTGAGCACAAGTCACTCATCGTGCTTTCAAATTCTGTAGCCAAGATATCAGCAAGTGAAGCATATCAATCTTGAATTTGCTCAGGGTGTCGAGGACAACCATCTTAAACTTGTGAAATCCCGGGTAACGTTTTTTTTTTTGCAGATTCTTATGTTATCAAAGTATATTTGACTTCGTAGATCGTTCTAGACGTTTGTATTTCTTACAATATTGTATTGGCTGCTGTATGAACATTTCAGTGCCCGGATGCTCTTCTAAGTTTAGAATGCTTGAATCTGAATGGGTGCCAAAAAATATCAGACAAGGGAATCGAAGCTATAACTAGCATATGCCCCAAGTTAAAAGTATTCTCTATCTACTGGAACGTGAGGTGGTACTCTGGCTTACTCATTTGTGTCAACACTTGTTAATTTTATCTCCCTAATGCTTGGTTTTGTTTCACAGGGTGACCGATGATGGGATTAGACACCTAGTGAAGGATTGTAGCCATATCATTGATCTGAACTTAAGTGGCTGCAAGGTATTTCATATGTGTATTATTGGAGTTTTATTCCTGATGGATAGGTATAATTATGGCAATGTTTTACACACATGGAAACCCCTTTCTCTTCTATGCTCTCTGTTTGTGCTAAATGAAGAATTTGATTTGGATGTGCACTAATTGCTGCAGAGCATAACGGACAGAAGTATGCAGCTAGTAGCTGAAAACTATCAAGACTTAGAGTCACTGAATATCACCAGGTAAGTTAAATATGTCCCTAGAGTCTTTGATCCTCAAAATACTACTTATCCCTGTGGTTATTTCTTGGTGATAACATTGTCGGATAATATCATTCTTCATTTTGTTGATTGTTTATTAAGATGGAAGCATGATTTCTGTACATTTTTATTGAATAATTTATGGTGTTTGGTCTTGTTGTTCACGATTCTGCCAGGTGTGTTAAGATTACAGATGATGGATTACTTCATGTCCTACAGAAATGCACCTCTCTCCAGACCTTAAATCTCTATGCTCTTTCAGGGTATATAAGCAGCATATTCCTATTTGTTGCTAGCTATATTGAAAAGCTAGCTGTTCTAAGTTGTGGAACTGATTTTGCAATATCTTACAGCTTCACAGACAAAGCCTACAAGAAGATTTCACTTCTAGCTTGTCTAAGATTCTTAGATCTATGTGGCGCTCAGGTAGGAGTTGGTGAATCCCAATTCATTTAGTTGCGCTGTCCTTTTTCCCTTGGAGATGGATGAGTTTATTCGAGATCTTGGATATCTCTCACTGTCTTGTAGAGTATAACCAAGGAATCGATTGCTAGCAAATCCATAGTATAAGATTAAATACATAGATAATGATTTTCTTATCTTTGACATAAATCTGTAACTAAGACTGGGACTTTGGTTACCAGAACTTATCTGACGAGGGGCTTGGCCATATAGCTAAATGCAACAAGCTAGAGTCTCTAAACTTGACATGGTAAGCTAAGTCTCCCCTTACAAGAAAGATAAAGAGCAAGAAGTTGCGTCTTCATTCCAAATGCTTCTTAAACATGGCAGGTGTGTTCGTATCACAGATGCAGGTGTGATTACCATTGCTAATAGTTGTACCTCCCTCGAATTTCTCAGGTACTCGATCCAATTCTATAACTATTTGCTTTGTTTTGTCAAATGACTCTTATTGCTGACTCCCATTCAATGAAAAAAACAAAAAATTGCAGCTTGTTTGGAATAGTTGGGGTGACTGATAGATGTCTGGAGACTCTCTCGCAGACATGCTCTACTACGCTCACCACACTTGATGTCAATGGCTGCATCGGCATCAAGGTGTGTACTGTGACGATTTCTCGATATGAAGATTTTCATTTTTGAAAGTTTATTTCCTATCAAACATACCAGTTCCTATTTTGTAGCTATGATCAAGACTAACACTTTCTCTTCACCTATTGTTAAACACATGATTAATTTTTGCAGAGACGAAGCCGTGAAGAGTTGCTTCAGATGTTCCCTCGTCTGACATGCTTTAAAGTACACAGCTAATTTGTATTCGAGGACTCTCAACAAATGTCTATCCTCAGTTATATAACTTACAAAGTTTGACTCTTCTTTTGCAAAAATATTTTTTTTGTAATATTTGTTATTTATTTCAATTTTTCTAGTTGTTTTTGACAAAAGAAAAAATACATTTCTCTTCCATGGCCCATCAACGATAATTACCCTTTTAAATATGGGTTTCCAAGCTCGGAACGCAATATGATTAAGATATAATGCGATTATAATTTATGACTCTTTGAATTTGAAGCATGCCATTTATACATACATACAAAGAGTTGTTCAATAAGTTTTATTAACAAGCCATGATACATCGTACAATGGTTTTGGTTGTGTTTTTTTTGTTATCAAACTTAGATTACAAAGGATTACACTAAAAAATACCATATTGAGAGAGCTCCAGCCATCACTAAACCAAATTGCCTCTCGTCTCTTCCTTTGACGCTTGAACTTTTGGTGACTGCTGCAATATTTTTATTCGTTTGTTATTCTTTATTTTCTTCTTGTTTCGAGAAAGCGGAAAAATAATGTTTGAATGAGTAAAATTAAAAAAAAAAAAAAAAAAAACTGTAAAAAGAGTAATATTTAGTACCTCCATCTCTATGTCCAACATTCTGAGAGGCTTGAGTGAATTGTTTAAAAATCTGAGAGAGTGGTGAATCTGGAGGCAAATGTAGAAGGTCTTCTTGCAAACAAAATGAAATAGTTAGAAAGATCTAGTTTGTGACCATGCAGCGCTATTAAATCATCTTTTTCTACTGTTTCAAGAAAATATTGTAGAAGATATTTGGCTGTGAAATCTGTCACCTGGGCACTGTGAGATATTTGCAGGGACATGACAAGTGGAAGGGAGGCTCATTGCACGATTGGCATCAACTTTGAACCCTAAACCAGGATCATCCCTGTCCTTGACAAGTGTACAGAGACATTTCTTGGTCTGCCCTTTGTCTATGTTTTCCTTGAGTTTGTTGCAACATGTTGAGTCTGGAGCTTTAGCTGTGTTACTGACAAAAGGAAGACAAGAGTAGAGATCAGACATGGCATCCTGACATCCCTTTATGTCCTGATTCAATTCTGATCTCACACCAAGAAACATTACTGCTACTGTTATGCATAGAGCCAACATTTTTCGATTTTGATTGTAAGCCATGAATCTAGCCACCAGTTTATGCCACAGAGTAAGGACTCAATATGGCTTTTTATAAGCCTAAACATATGTTTCCCTCTCTAGTTGAATGGATAGTCAGAGTTCTAAGTCTACAAGAAACTTGATTAAAAAAGCTTATATAATGAGTGCTAGTTGAAATGTCTCATGTGTAATTGAAATTCGAGTTTGGATCTTCTGCAGTTATTGGAAGGTTTATATGTAAATATATAAAGTTGTTCACAGTTCGTTTTCACAGTCTCTGCAAGATATGTATATGGAAAGAAAGTTGAACATTGATAGCTTAGCTTCAGGGTTAGAGTGTAGAAGCTATCACAGAAGAAATGAGCTCTAGACAGAGATTTTATTCTCAGGTGAAGTGACTGTAAAATCCAGTCACTATTTCCTTGAAGAATCTAATGTTTACATTGTTTATAATGACAAGCCGGTGAAGAAAAAACCTACCGGCAAAGAGGAATAAACTATAAGATGAGAAACCAAACGAACCACAAAGTGATCATACTTCTTACACTGAGATAAAAGTAAATAAAACTGTGAAACATAGTAGAATGCAAGCGAAAAACCCAGCAGGAGAAAACCCGGGGACATGGCCACACGATCTACCTCATGTAGCTTAAGTGCTTAACCATCTCCATTGAAAGTCTTTAAGTATCGGTTATACAGCTGCAGCATCTCTATAAAACATTGTTTCATCAGTTAGTTTGCAGCATCAGCGTCTGGTCCTGGGCATGCAGCGGAATTCAGCCAAAAGTGCAATGTGATCAGAAGACCATTCAGGAGATGGAAGAGCCGTGTCCTTCCTCAAGCTCTCTTCATCCAACAGTTCCAATAATGATTCCACTGCTAGCGTATCCGCTGAAACAGAAAAAAAGAAAAGAAAAAAAAAGAGCAACATGTTTACCAGATGAAAAAAAAGAAATCTGAGTTTAAAGCAGGCATTAGCTGTGAAAGCTGAAAAGTTATCGCCTAACCTGTGTAAAATATGTAGTCAAGTGTGCCTAAAAAGTCCCTGGTACAGTTGGTAAACAACGGTTCATTTGATGCAGGATCCATTGTTCTCCTTTGCTGCTCAGCAGTCAGGCTGTCTCCCATTCTTGCAAATGTTGAGTAAGCACTAACCTGCAATGCTCACAACGTAAAGATCTTTATGCATATGTGGCAATTCTAAAGCTTTCAATTATGTCTTTCACGATTGTTTGCATCTGTTCTCCGTTTTCGGGAAAGATAATTACCAGTGGCAGCTGATGAGTTAGCTTGGTGTGAGGACGCAAAATTCCAAGAGGATCAACCATCAAATCTGGGTGCGATGGATCGACCTTCCCCATGGCAAGAAGTGAATGAGGAGCACTGAAAACATTTAGAAGGAACTCCAAGTTAATTCGATTAGAGACCATAATGATATTTTGATATAGATTTCGACATTTTTGCAATTTAGGCATAACAAATAGGAAAACCAGTAAGACCTTGTTGGTAATGTGTTGAAATCTCCACACACAAGCATTGGAATATCTGCGCTGGCAGCTATTTTCTCCAATCCCTTCAATAATGTGTGAACCTATTTTGAGCAAGAATCAATATGGATCAGTAGTGACGTTAGAATTCGAAATCAAAGAGTACTTTAACAATGAGAAATAAAGACCAACCTGCCAGAGCTTTACATCCTTCAATTCATGAGGAACATTTACATGTGTGTTAGCCTACACCCATCAAATACATAAAAGAGAGAAAAAAATTATCACCTTGAGACCTTTAAAGGAGAAGAGAAAGTGGAAATACAAAAATTTAACTCTATTATCATCTCTCTGACAGAAAAAAAAAAACAAAACAAAAAAGATGGAAAACTCACCACACAAAGTAGCTGGCGCTTCCCAGGAGTGTCAGCAGCCTGGTTACCAAATTTAGCTTCAAGTACAACTATTAAGGCAACATTGTCCTAAAGAGAAAGAGTCTTAATAAATTTTACATGAAAGACGAACACAGAGAAGGTGTGGAAACAGAATTCGCATGGTAGAGCGCCTCTGAGTACCTTAACCAAACGACTTAAAGCAGTTTTCTTCTGGGCAACAGGAATAAGAGCCTCAGTCAAAGACTGGGCAGCCTTATTGAATTCAACCTGGATTAGAAGCCCGATGATTTAGCAAAAAGGCCTAACTAGGTAGGAATTAAAATGGAAAACCAAGGCACACCTCATATTTTTTAACATGAGAAAACCTGTCTCTTCTGAAAAAAGTAGCACATCCATCAATTGTGTTTGTATTACCGACGAAAACCTAAGATCATCGAGTGAATCAATATGTTCTGGTCAGTACATCTTGCCACATAAGTGACCAGGAAAAGGTCCAAGGGGATGCATCCAAACAAACCTCATTTGTTTTCCTCTTGAAAAGAGCTTGGTATCCGTGCTTATCCAGCTCAGGAGCGAAAAACTCCTCAAAATGATCATTCTGTACCTGCAAAATGGAAAAAAAGGAAAATATTGGAGGGGTATCTCCATAAACTAGTTACTCGAGTGTGCCTGTTCATAATTCAACAGAAATTCATTGCAACGTTTCCAAGCCAGTACAATTTGTGCCACAAATATTTAACATACCTCTTGTAGACAAACTATATCTGCACGGTACTTGACAATTTCCCGTAGTAAATTCTGTCTACGGTATGTCCAAGATAGAGCCCATGTGGGGCAGTAACTGTATAAGTCGCTGCTAGCATATGTATCAGCCAATATATTGTAGGACAGCACAGTGAACGATCCCACAGACAAAGGTCGTCCATTAGAATCCAGGTGCCCAATAACATCAGCTCCACTAACAGGGATCAGCCTACGCGGAGAAGGTGATGGAGCTGGAATAACACGGGAAGTCAATATGGTACAAGCATGGCCCACGTTCTGTTTTGTCTCTGCATTGACCACTACACATTCAAACTTCAAAACATGGCCAACATCGTCAGCCATTGGTGTGTATGTCTTAGAGCGTCCAACCTCAACAAGTGTTTCTCCTCCTGCACCCGTCTTTTGAGTTACAGATGAGGGATAAACTGCTGATGATCCATTCGTTAAACTACCAGTGGTGCTGAGAACACCAGATCCAGAGCCTGTACTATTCAAACGGAGCAACTCTTCTTCATCATTTCCTTCTGTAGCAGCACTGGCTGCACGCTCGTGCAACACACGGTGATGTTGCCACGCATCTGAAAAGCACTTAGTAGAACAATGGTAGCTTTTGGAAACAGGAACCTTAGATTTTAGACATCCCAGACATTGCAATGTTGCTGCCTCGGATGGATGAACACTACAAATCGCAACTTTCTTATCACTCTGTACTCGATACCTGCAAAAAGAAATCCAAAGGATTGCGTCTTAAAACAGAATCTAAAACACAATTTAGAGACTTTAAAAAACCCCAATTTCTAATGAAATGAATTATCTCCCGCACTCAATTTTGAAAAAAACCGAACGAAAACATTTCACACTTTCGCTTGAATCCACTTGCTCACACAAAGCGAAAACTAAGAAAACCCAGCAAAAGCTTTTTTGAAAGGAGCAGATAAAAGAGTGAGAGAAAGCCACAGGCATAACTTACCATCTGTACTTTAAGAAGTGACCTTCAAGCGGGGCTGATTCTGACACATCATCGGCGGTGGCGGTTTTATCAGGCCGCCGGAGAAGTACGTAAGGTGTAAGTTCGCAGCCAACAATAGGTATCTCCGACGGTAGATGAACCCTTATAACACTAAGCATTGCTTTTTCCGTATTCTCAAAGCAATTCAACACTAAAGAAGCACAAAGACTGAAACTTTAAGCTTTAATTTGACACGAGAGAGCAGAAGAGCTTAAGCGGATACACCATTTACTTTACCTTAGAAAAACCCCAGCACTGATGAACCCTAACTATCCCAGAACCCTAGATTACCCCTAATTTTCGCAACAGATATTATCTCGAACCCGAATTTACGACCTAGAAAAGATGAAAAACCCAGAAATAGAATCGAAGAAAGGGATCGATTTTTTCGCTACAAGGAAATATAATTTCCAAAGACAAATACGGAGTTTTTTTTTTTT
>VBRH01000071.1:43028-63281 GCA_014578085.1 Cardamine resedifolia
AAAAAAAACCTATCTGTAAGCAAATGGCGGTGGGTGGTGAAGACGGTTAGCGTCTGGTCCTAGGCATGCATCGAAATTCAGCTAAGAGTGCAATGTGATTAGAAGACCATTCTGGTGAAGGAAGAGCTGTGTCCTTTCTTAATCCATCTTCATCCAGTAATTCCAATAGAGATTCCACCATTAACGTATCCGCTGAAACCAAACAAATCTTCCTGCTTAGCTAACTTGTCTCTTCTTATGTATTTGAGAAAGAAAAAGGATAAGGGAGTTAAACATGATGAAACCTGTGTAGAATATGTAGTCATGAGTGCCAAGGAAGTCCCTTGTACAATTGGTAAACAAAGGCTCGTTTGTATTAGGATCCATTCTCCTTCTGTGTTGTTCCAATCCAAGACCCATTCCCATTCTCACAAATGACGAGTACGCGCTCACCTGAAACCAATTCCCTTATTAAAGATCCAGCCGAGAGGCAAAAAAAAGGCATAAGTTTACTTAATCCAAGAAAAGAAATGTTATTACCAGAGGCAATTGATGAGTCAATTTGGTATGAGGACGCAGGATTCCAAGGGGATCAACCCCCAGATCTGGGTGTAATGTATCAACCTTTCCCATTACAAGAAGTGAATGAGGAGCACTGTAATGAAATTTCCAAAAGCAGAGCTTTAGCTTTCTAAAGCCAATAATCATAAGAGAATTCTGCAATTGATATATCAGGTCAGAAGAATTAATGAATCAACAAACCTTCCGGGAAGCGTATTGAAATCTCCACACACAAGCATAGGAATATCGGCACTAGCAGCTATTTTCTCCAGCCCCTTCAATAATGTATGGACCTAAACTCCAAAGAAAAAAACAAATATTGAGGTGATTGCTAATTCTTTTGAGTTCGATGGAATTTATTGAGTTATTTCGGATAGAAATGCACAAACCTGCCAGAGCTTCACATCCTTCAATTCTTGTTGAACATTTACATGTGTGTTTGCCTAAACTCCAACAAGTTACAACAACGAAATGATTAGCCGGCTTTCACACAAAGATTAAGAATGGAAAATAACAAAGTAAAAAAAGGAAACTTTACCACACAAATGAGCTGGCGCTTCCCAGAAGGATCAGCAGGTTGATTACCAAACTTTGCTTCAAGAACAACTATCAACGCAATGTTATCCTACAACATAACAATCATTCGAATAAGTTATGTAAACATTAACTCTCTGGTAATCAGCTGGGACCGGATAATTGTATAGCATGCCAAAAATACCTTAACAAGTCTGTTTAAAGCAGTTCTTTTCTGCGCAGGAGGGATTAGAGCCTCAGTCAAAGACTGGGCAGCCTTATTGAATTCAACCTGGACAAACAATCCATGAATGAGTTTGGAGACTAAATAGATAGAGCATGTAAACATATAGAACTGATACAAACATCATATTTCTTGACATGCGAAAATCTATCCCGTCGGAAAAATGTTGCACAACCGTCAATGGCACTTGTACTTCCGCTGAGAACCTAGCAAGAGAGTTATGGTTAAGGGATTTCTCAGAATAAATCAGTAAAGGAAGGATTGTGTGGAATCAATGACCCAACCTCATTAGTCTTCCTCTTGTAGAGAGCTTGATACCCATGCTTATCCAACTCAGGAGCGAAAATTTCATGGAAATGATCATTTTGTACCTGCCAGATAACGAAAGAAGAACACATTAGAAGTACTTTCTTTTGTTTCAAATGCAAATTTTTTACCAAATCAATAGAAAAAAATACCTCTTGCAGACAAACTACATCAGCTCGATAACCAACAATCTCCCTTAACAAATTTTGTCTGCGATATGGCCAAGAAAGAGCCCAAGGAGGACAATAACTGTATAGGTCGCTACTTGCAGAAGTATCAGACAAAATGTTATATGAAAGAACAGTGAATGATCCTGCAGACTGAATCCGACCATCATGATCCAAGTGACCCATCACATCGGCTCCATTAACAGGGATTAGCCTACGGGGACTTGGAGAAGGAGCAGGAATAACCCGTGAAGTCAAAATGGTACTAGGATGTCCAACAAACTGTTTAGTCTCAGCATTAGCTACAACACACTCGAACTTCAAAACATAGCCAATATCATCAGCTGTTGGAGTGTATGTTTTGCAACCCCCAACCTCAATTAACGTCTCTCCTCCATTTTTCTGAGTAATATTAGAAGGATAAAACGGGGCTGGACCATTATTATTGGAAAGATTAAGATTTGACATAGAACCGGATAAGCTCCCAGCAAGAGCCCCAGAGCCAGCACTGTTATACCGAACCAACTCATCTTCCTCGTTTCCATTTTCCGCAGCTGCTCGCTCGTGCAAAGTCCTGTGATGCTGCCACGCATCCGTAAAGCATTTTGGTGAACAGTGGTAGCTTTTTGCAACAAGAGCTCTACGCTTTGAACAAAATACACATTGCAAAGTAGCTTGCTCCGTTGGATGCACACTACAAATCGTTACTTTCTTATCGCTCTGTACACGATACCTACAACAAAGAAATCCAAAAAAAAACATAAATCTTCAACAAGATCAAAAATAAAAAAACCCTGAATTCAGATCAAATTATTAAACTTTTTGACGACCTAAATCAGAAATCTCCGAATTCAGATCAAATTTCCAAACTTTGATTAAACCCCAATCCGCAAAACGATCCAGAATAAGAAATTAGACTAAAACCTAATCAACGGAGAGAAATTGAAAGTCAAGAGTAAGTTTACCATCTGTATCTCAAGTAGTAGCCTTCAAGAGGAGCAGATTCAGGAACATCTTCAGTGGCGGAGGTCTTATCGGGACGGCGAACAAGGACGTAAGGGGTTAATTCACAGCCCACAATGGGAATTTCAGAAGGTAGATGCACTCGGATCACGCTCAGCATTGCTTTTCCGTAACACCAGGTAATCGTCTCAGCTCTGTAACACTATCGAAGCAGAGATGAATCGAACGGAGACCTCGTAGAAAACCTAATGAAGTGGAGCGGACGATAGGCTGATCCACCATTTACTTTACCCAAAAACCCGCCAGAGCTTCGTTGAATCTCCAGAAACCCTAGAAATGTCTCCAAATAAAATTAAACAAAAAAAAAACTATAGTAACACCAAAGTTGGATCCCTAACGAAGTAAATCGAAAAAGAAGAATCGAGAAATCTTAGTTGTAATTTGGAGATGTGGAGAGAGGAGATCTTGGAGAAATTTTCTAAGGATCGATTCTTACGCTGAGAATATGGAAAAAATCAATGAACGATTTTGTTTTTATTTTTTTTGGGAGTGGGTTTAAATACTAAAAACAATATTAAGTTTTATTTCTTTAATGAGAAAAATCATTTCTTAGGAATTTTAGAATATTTAATTGATCTTCCTTTCCAGAGGAAAATTTGGTTTTGGCGCTCAAAGATTGAAAGTTAAACATTTTTCTTATTTTTCGTTTCCTTTTCTTATATAAATCTACAATAAATCTGATTCATATTAATAAAGTTTTTTAGACGTACCAAAAAAAAAGGATAAATTAAATCTTCTACAATATGCGTAAACAAATAATCTACAACAAAACTGTAGCTAACGAGAGGCAAATCAAAGATTAGATGACTCGTAGCCTTACGAAATCAAAACCGTTATGTTGTCTTTGTCTTGTTTCTCCAAAACTACACAATTTGTTTTGTTCTCTATTTATTTGGTTAGCTTGACTGATACAAGAAGTATATACTATTCCTATAAGCTAACAAAAATGGTATAAGAAACGTTGATATGGAGTTGACAAAGAAAACAAAAATTGTGGAATGTAAAACGAAGAAGGAATGAAGTAGATGAGTCAATAGAGAGTTTTCAACGCCTAATTCAATATGAGGTGCGATTTTCTCATAAAGATCAAGGATCAAGAGGAGTAATCTTTAACATTATTTTCTTCAATACGATTTTCCTCATAACATATATTTTTTGTTTTGTTACCAAGTATACTTATCCAAAAAATGTGAGTGTAATTTGTTTTTTTGTTTAAACCGTTTGAAATATCATGTAATTTCATTTTATCAATTTAATCAAATATTGTCATATTGATGAAAGAATCACAGTAAAAACATATGATTCAAATTATTATAGTCATTGCCGTAGTTGAGAATACTACTATATGTAATTCTTAGCTTATGTACACCATCATGTTGATCAGGTTTGTGAAGATTTTGACCCACAAAACTGTTTAATTTTATAGATCACATAAGAATTTCCCACAATTGTAAATAATCGTAAAACTATTCAAGTAATGTTCGATGAAAATAAAAAAAATGAAGTTTAGCACTCTTAATCGAAAAACGGAGACGTGTAGACGAACATTTGAGAAAAGTTCAAGGATTGATTCTTATACCCAAAAAATAAAAATTAAAGGAACAATTGTGTTTGCTTGAATTCAGATAAGCTTGACGAATTTTCGTGTGCGTAAGTTGAGCTTTGGAAAGCAAACACCATATGCATTTGTACAAAAAACCAGTTGGGTATATTTTGTTTTCTGTTTGGTTTAGTAAATTAATTCAATTTCGGTCAATGTAAGCGGATCAAAACCAAAATGATTTTGGTTTGGTTTGGTTTGTGAATATTTCGGTTGGTTTAAATTGGTTAGTTTTCAAAACTATAATGGTTGTTTTCCACTTGAATACAGTACCCAAATTTAGACAACTATTCAGAAATTAAAATTTTAAACTAATTAAGGAACAAAACAAATAAAAAGTGTATATCCAACAAAAAAAATTGAGATTTTTTTCTCTTTAAGACTCAACCCCTCTATATAACTAGCAAAAAATAAAATTATACGGAATAACATTTCGAACTTTTCGGAAAAGAAAAAAATCAAGATTTTAATTTTATGTCAAAATCGACGATGATGAGCGAACGTAAAATGCTTTTTCGTAACTTTTTGGAAGCTGACATGACAGCGCGATTTGATGGTAATTCAAAATTTGTTTATTGATCAAATTTTTTGCACTTTATGATGAAATCTTTTGACTAAATTTTCAAAAAAATTTATGCTAGATTTGCTGGATAGCGTAAAAAAAATACAAAAATTGAAAATTGATCTAAAAAGGGAGGAGCATAATTGTCTACTAATGGTACAAGCAGATCTAATAAGTGAGACTAAAAAGACAGTGAAAACTCTGGAAGCTATGGAACTAAAAGAAACGGTAAAAGGAAATGACAATCTCGAGATGATTCAAGATTATTTGAAGAATAACTTGATTGATCTTAAATTGATATGCGATGAGATTGAAAAGTTGTTTGTTCCCGTCTGAGTTTAATTGCTCTTATTGAGTTTTTTTTAGAATTTCAAAGAGTTTTTTCGTGTATTAGATATGTAATGTAAACCAATGTTATTCAAATATGAAATATAATCTAAGAAATGTGAAAGAAAGATGGAGAATTATTTTATATATAATAATAACAATCATTGGAAATGATAAATAAGTAAATTTTATTCTATAATAACAATTTAGGTAAACTTATATAAGTAAATATGGAAAATTGTAAATTTTCTATTTGTCTCAATTTTATGCCATACCCATTGTATAAATAAATGGAGATTTATAAAAAAAAAGTCAAAATAAAATTAGACGTGTCCATATAACTAAATTTACACTATAATTTATAGTGTTTAGTTGTTAATTTTATTACACCATAATAATAAATTCCATATTTTGTTTGTTATATATAATATGGGCCTATGTCAGTTTTTCAAATATCTTATTGTAGAATATGGGCCAGGTTGGTCTATACAGGTAAAACCGTGATCGTCTGGTTGAACCAGCCGAACCAGCCGGTTGGTGGTTTAAATCAACCAACCCTTTAAGACTAGTTCACCCTTTTTTACAGTTAGAAGCACTTCAAAATTTTCAGACCCTCAATTATATCTTTTGTCCTAATAAACAAAATTTAAGTTAGAAACATCAGGAAGAAAGATCTTCTGTATGAGTAATGAGTCTCAGCTGTGTCGATCTCGTCAATCACAACGATCGTGTAGTCAGCTTACTCAATGTCTGCAAAAAAGCTCCTTCCTTTGCAAGGACCAAAGCTCTTCATGCTCTCTCCATTACGTTATGCTCTGCTCTTCATCAGCCCGTTTTTATCTGCAACAACATCATCAGTCTCTATTGGAGGCTTGGTGAGGTATCTTTTGCAGCCAAAGTGTTCGATAAAATGTCTGAGAGAAATATAGCGTCTTTCAACACGATCATTAGTGGGTACAGCAAATGCGGGGATGCGGAGAAAGCTTGGGGTTTATTCTCTGATATGAGGTATTTTGGATATTTACCGAATCAGTCAACAGTGAGTGGTTTATTGTCCTGTGCATCGTTGGATGTTCGTGCTGGGACTCAGTTGCATGGTTTGAGCTTGAAGTATGGCTTGTTTATGGCAGATGCATTTGTTGGTACTTGTTTTTTGTGTTTGTATGGGAAGCTTGAGTTGCTGGAAATGGCGGAACAGGTTTTTGAAGATATGCCATTGAAGAGCTTGGCAACATGGAACCATATGATGTCTTTGTTGGGGCATCGTGGTTTACTCAAAGAATGCATGTTTCTCTTCCGTGAGCTTGTTGGGACGGGTGCTTGTTTATCTGAACTCTCTTTCTTGGGTGTATTGTCGGGTGTATCTTGTGATAACGACTTGGAAATTGGCAAACAATTGCATTGCTCAGCGATGAAAAATGGGTTAGATTGTGAAATTTCCATGGTTAACTCTCTCATCAGCGCATATGGAAAATGTGGCAGCACACATATTGCAGAGAGAATGTTTGAGGAGGCAGCAGGTTCCTGGGATATAGTGTCATGGAACGCCGTAATTGGGGCTACAGCCAAAAGTGAGTACCCATTAAAAGCACTCAAACTCTTTGTAAGTATGCCAGAGCATGGGTTTTCCCCCAACCAAGGTACATACGTTAGTGTTCTTAGTGCCTCTTCTCATATGCAGATATTGAGTTTTGGACGCCAGATTCATGGCACGCTAATCAAGAATGGCTGCGAAATTGACATATTTTTGGTGACTGCGTTGATTGACTTTTATGCTAAATGTGGCAGTATAGAAAATTCCCGCCTATGCTTTGATTCTATACGTGATAAGAACATTGTTTGTTGGAATGCACTGCTCCGGGGTTATGCCAATAAAGATGGTCCCATTTGTCTCTCTTTGTTCCTTCAAATGCTTCAAATGGGTTTTACGCCAACTAAATATACTCTTTCGACAGCCCTCAAATCATGTTGTGTCATAGAGTTACAACAGCTGCACTCTGTTATTGTGAGAATGGGATATGAAGATAATGACTATGTGTTAAGCTCTCTTATGAGATCCTACACCAAGAATCAACTGATGAGTGATGCTCTTCTTCTGCTGGATTGGTCTAGCAGGCCATCTTCTCTCATCCCATTGAACATTGTCGCCGGAATGTATAGCAGAACAGGGCAGTACCATGAATCTGTGAAGTTGATTTCGACACTAGAACAACCCGACACTGTATCTTGGAACATTGCAATAGCAGCTTGCTCTCGTTCTGATAATGACGAAGAGGTTATCGAACTCTTCAAACACATGCTTCAATCAAACATCCGCCCTGATAATTACACATATGTTAGTATCTTAAGTTTGTGCTCTAAGCTCTGTGACCTTACGCTTGGGAGTTCTATTCACGGTGTAATCATCAAAACAGATTTCAGCCGCGCTGACACATTTGTTTGCAATGTATTGATTGACATGTATGGGAAATGCGGAAGCATTAGGAGTGTAATCAAAGTCTTTGAAGAAACAAGAGAGAAGAATCTCATTACATGGACGGCGGTGATTTCCTCTCTTGGCATCCATGGCTACGGACAAGAGGCATTTCAAATGTTTAAGGAATCACTATCTCTGGGTTTTAAGCCAGACCGTGTCTCTTTCATCTCTATGCTAACTGCTTGCAGACATGGTGGAATGGTAAAAGAAGGAATGGATTTGTTTCAGAAAATGAAGGATTATGGTGTCGAACCAGAAATGGATCATTATCGTTGCGCTGTTGATCTTTTGGCTAGAAACGGTTACCTGAAGGAAGCTGAGCATCTGATTCGGGGAATGCCTTTCCCTGCAGATGCACCTGTATGGCGTACATTTCTTGATGGTTGCAATAGATTTGCAGAAGAACAGAGAATTTCTCTTTCACTAGTTGAAGAAAGTAGATTTGCAAGACAACTAGACAAGTGTGGATTTTGATATTTGATCTGTTGTTTCTCCTGCAAAGTTCATATATTTTATATGGTAAAAACAAAAACTTTAGAGTTTATCTAGCTAAGCACAAGTTCGGAGAAATAGGCTTGTATTTTGCAATTGTACAGAAGATGAGCTCTCAAAATAGCAAACAATCCAAACTTTGATCAGTCACATAACTTATAATACGATGCTTTGTGTATGGTAAAAAGCTTATAAGCTTAAATCAACCCGCAGCTTGGAAATCTCCAAAGTCATCATCTGGTGCATCTTCAACGCCTCCATTTTTGGCTTCTGGGACTTCTTTCTTATCTTCTTCTTCTCGCTTATTATCTAAATCGTGTTGTTCAGACGATCTTTGGAGGCGGAGGCTTGGTGGCAGACTTGACGGGGACTTCTGAGCGGTTGTGACAGGGGAAAGCGGTCCAGGAGGTGGAGGTGGCGGGATGATTGAAGGAATGGTTTCTATTGACTTACCCTTATCCTCCAATGACAGATTGCTTAGACTCTTCTCTACCATTTTCGACTTTGTGTCTTTATCGCTTCTCTGTTTCAATCGTTTTGATGTGAAAACCAAAAAAATATTTGTGGAATATGTGTCCAGACAATGACTGTAAATCTTACATTTTTGAGTTGGATGACAATGGTTTCTCCTTCCTTTAAGCTGTAATCGACGGATGAAGTGTTCTGAAAGTGTTGTTCCATTTCTTCTGCTGTTTTCTTCTTGTTCAAATACCTTTAGCAAAGAGAGAAAGAGGGAGATCAGATTCAGACATAATTTAGTTGTTTCGAAAGAAGTGTTTAAAGTCTGAAACTAAAAGAACACTTTGAAATTTGGAAGTGGAATGTTACTTCATATGGTCATGTAGTGCTGCTTGGAAATCATATGCTTCTGTTCTTTCCCGGAATCCGATTCCGATAAAAGCATGTCGAACACGACCACCTGCATTGCTTCAAAGAACTACACTCAAAACAACTACAACAAGTTAACATCTCAGCATATCTATATGGTAAATAAGTACCTATCTTTTCTTCAACACGGAGCACAAAATATCTACAAGACAAAACATATTTGTTTGTTAGAGTAGCTGCACATAATGAGAATACCAAGTTAAGTTTTTTCATTACCTGCTACTGTCGATTACGACTTCTACTGGATGAGGTTCCCCTTCTCGCAGAAAGGCCTGAGCGTAAAGTTCTCCTGTGGTTTTATCTACAAGTTTAATAATGCATTCTTCTCCTTTGCTCACCACTTTCAATGCTCCTTCCCATGCCCATTTGTTCACATCCCACTCATCTGCTCTGCAAAGATCAACTTTTATAACAAGTATCAGCTGATGTCTATCTCTATTTTCCAGTGGATTACTCGATGCACTTTTTCAGGTATCTTTGGCCGAAGAGCCAAGTTGAGTTGATCTAAAGCGAATGTATGACTATCTTGATCCAAGTTCAGGTTAAGCTATATTTCCTAGAAACTTCAAGAGTTAGTTCAATAAGGTTGGTTCCAAGTTATTAAACCATTCGCTAAGCCAAAGGGGTTTGTAAAAATCTCCTAACTACAGATCAGAATGATTAAGACAGTTTCTGTCATTAAGGCAAGAAAGAACCTGTAGGAAGCTGCACTTTTCCTAGGAGGTATCTGCATACACACACAAACCAAAGAAAGACAAAGACGAGCTCACTTTCTGTAACAGGAGAAAGTATAAACGGTAGGATGAGATTCAATACGAGTCCATCACACCCTAACATTGTCCATTATCTTTGGGAAAGTTATAGTTAATCTTAATAATAGCACTTCACAATGTCTATGAGTTCAAGAAAACCAAACTTCAAATCTCAGACATTCTAAAACGGGAATGAACATGTAACAATTTCACGATTATTTCAAACAGCTAATAGTATGATTTCAGAGACACCATCAAGAAATCACTTGGCATGTCATTGGCTAAAATAACACACTCTTTGAATCTATTATACGAAATCTTCTTAAAAACTTTCTTGGCTGATAGATAAATGTGCAATTCGATCACGCAGCCCTTAAACCATCACAAATTCAAACAAAATTATGGGTGATAAAGACATTAACTTAAGCAAATGCAGATTAAGATCATTTCCTCAATACAATTGCAAGATATCTAGAATATCAGATTGAATTTACTAACTAACTTATCATCAGATCCAAAACCCTCTCCTAAAATCAAACTTACAAAGAAAGGAAGTAACTTCAGTATAAAAGACGCAAAATTCAACAAAATTTCCAAATACCCCATCTTTATACAACCTAATAAAAGTTAGAAATATACCAAATAAACATAGCATTCAGGCACTTGGAAGAGAGCAATCTCTATAGCTTCCCTCTCCTCGTTATCTTCGATGGGAACTGGATCAGTGGAAGGTTTCTTGTCTTCCTCCATATTCGACGAAGAAGAAGCTTGATCCATCTCAGAAACAAACAATTTAACTTGGAGTAAGACCCAGATGACTGATCGATCAAACACACCCTGTAAATCTTTGATTACAACAAACTCACGAGTCGCGAAGACGAAGAAACGAAGTGGTTTCGCGTTAGGTGTAGTGTACCAATACTTCGATCTGAGCTACCTCAAAACCATCCGATCTGGTTTATTATTTTGAATCTAAACCGTCCGTTATATTGACTTTGAGACGTGATGCCGCTGGGAAGTCAACAGTTGATGGACCCAACCAATCAAAAGAGCTTCCACGTCTCTAGCCTTATGGGCCTTAAATAATGGGCTTTGGCCCATTGTAATATATTGGATATTTTTTTGTATTCATTTTAAAATTAATATCTGTCTCTCGGTGGTGCTGAGTAGGTAAAAATGTGTGTGTTTTATTAATTTCTCTTCTCTCAGTCTGTGACCCTAATTTCAGAGCTCTCTTTCTCTTAGCGCAGTCAAGTTGCTACAAACTTAGAAAATGGCGGCTGCTACTTCATCCATCGCTCCTTCCCTTTCATGCCCATCTCCTTCTTCTTCATCCAAAACCCTTAGGTCTTCCAAAGCCAGAACCTTTGCTCTTCCCAATATTGGTTTCCTCTCATCAAACTCCAAGTCTCTGAGGTCGTTAACTGCCACAGTAGCTGGAAATGGTGTCGGTTCCGCCACTGGATCCTCCCTTGGCGCTCGTATGGTTTCGTCGTCTGCAGTCAAAACCCCTGTTTCTCTCGATTTCGAGACATCCGTCTTCAAAAAGGAGAAAGTCTCTCTTGCTGGTTACGATGAGGTGTTTTTCATCATCCCCTTTATTCATATATATTCGAAATTTGTGATGATTCTGTAAAGTTTTCGTTTTTTGGATGTATCATTTGCTTGTGGCTGATTTATATCTTTTGTGATTGTTGCTAATGTTTGGTTTTTGTTAATCATTGTTTAGTACATTGTGAGAGGAGGAAGGGATTTGTTCAAGCATCTTCCAGATGCTTTCAAGGGGGTGAAGCAGATTGGTGTGATTGGCTGGGGATCTCAGGTACTTTTTTTTTCTTTTGGTTTTCTTTGATTTGTATGTGTTTCGCCTTTATTTGTAACCTTCTTGCGTCTTGTTTGGGCTTACTTTGGTTTGTCGATATGGAATCTTGATTACGTCATGTCAATGAAAATTAATTAACTGTTTTCATTTTCATGCTGTTGATACATTTAAATTGGAATGAAAAAGATTAATGTTGCATGTTTTTTTTCTTGTACTAAATTCGTAATCTATTTACAGGGACCTGCCCAAGCTCAGAATTTGAGGGATTCACTTGTGGAGGCAAAGTCTGACATTGTTGTTAAGGTATTTCATCTGCTGAGTTGTCTTCGTACTTTTATTTATTTGCTTTCTGTACTTTACGGCTATGTCCTGACTTGATTTCTTTTTGTTTTTTACTACTAAAATGTAGATTGGGCTTAGAAAGGGGTCTCGCTCATTTGAGGAGGCACGTGCTGCTGGCTTCACTGAAGAAAGTGGTACTTTGGGTGATATATGGGAAACTATCTCTGGCAGCGATCTTGTATTGCTTTTGATCTCTGATGCTGCTCAGGTATGTGCACTTTGTTACTAATATTTCTACTACTTGTTGATGTATTTCATCGATTGTAATGTATCCTGTTTTCGCAGGCTGATAACTATGAGAAAATATTCTCTCACATGAAGCCAAATAGTATTCTTGGTTTATCACACGGGTTTCTACTAGGGCATTTACAGTCCATTGGACTTGATTTCCCAAAGAACATCAGTGTGGTCGCGGTATGCCCTAAGGGAATGGGTCCTTCTGTGAGGAGGCTTTACGTCCAAGGAAAAGAAATCAATGGCGCTGGAATCAACGCCAGTTTTGCAGTCCACCAGGTTTTATATCTCTACTTCAAAAGCTGTTTTTTTGGTTTATAACTCTGCGCAAGCTATTATTATACCTCATGTGTTCGTATTTCACCACTATTGCTGTTATTCTGTTGGCAGGATGTTGATGGTAGAGCCGCCGATGTTGCACTGGGATGGTCAATAGCACTTGGTTCTCCTTTTACCTTTGCTACTACTCTTGAGCAAGAGTACAGAAGTGACATCTTTGGAGAAAGAGGTGAGTTGGGCCTCACGTACATTCCTATCTTTCTGTCGCTCAATCCCATACTTAAAACTTATCTTCTTTTTTAGGCATTTTGCTTGGTGCTGTACATGGAATCGTGGAGTCTCTGTTTAGAAGGTACACTGAAAATGGGATGAGTGAAGACTTGGCTTACAAGAACACAGTAGAGTGCATCACAGGAACAATTTCGAGGACTATCTCCACCCAGGTTTGTAGGAAAATATC
The DNA here is from genome assembly GCA_014578085.1 of Cardamine resedifolia. Lineage (NCBI taxonomy): Eukaryota > Viridiplantae > Streptophyta > Magnoliopsida > Brassicales > Brassicaceae > Cardamine > Cardamine resedifolia. Next base: position 56,056 of record VBRH01000071.1, read on the forward strand.
TGTAGAGACCAGAGTTATTCGTTTTTGGCCATATCTGAATCAAAATTTGAAACCTGTTTCTGATGAATTGTGAAACTCAGGGAATGTTGGCTGTGTACAACTCCTTGTCTGAAGAAGGTAAAAAGGATTTCGAAACTGCATACAGTGCATCCTTCTATCCTTGTATGGAGATTCTCTATGAATGTTATGAGGATGTACAAAGTGGCAGCGAAATCAGAAGTGTTGTCTTAGCCGGTCGTCGCTTCTATGTAAAGACTCCTCTTCCGAATCTTCCTTTTGTTATACTTACCCAAAACATAGGTTGCAGGCATTTTGATGGATTCTCTCTTACTTGTAACAGGAAAAAGAAGGTTTGCCTTCATTCCCAATGGGAAAGATTGATCAGACAAGAATGTGGAAGGTGGGTGAACGCGTCAGGAAGTCCAGACCAGCTGGTGACTTGGGTCCGTTGTATCCTTTCACAGCCGGAGTTTATGTAGCACTTATGATGGCTCAGGTATATCTGTGCTTATATTTGGTGTGCCGATCATGGTTTGGGTTTGGTTCGGATTTTCGGTTAATGCAATTTCAAATCAGTTTGTTGTCTAGTTCGCTTCTTTCTGGATTCGGTTTAAAAAATATACGTCTGGTTTGAAGAAGTTCCAATGAAATTGTGAATTCAATTTGTTTATTTTCTTTTTATTTCAAAGACATTGTAATATCCGTCTGTTTATTTTTGGATTTTTTCTTTGTATGATTTTGGTTTGAATCGACTAACATATATATGCATGTTATCGGATTTTTCTGTGATTTCTCGGAATCTAAATCTTGGTTTCTATGGAACTTTGTATAGATCGAGATCTTGAGGAAGAAAGGTCACTCTTACTCGGAAATCATCAATGAGAGCGTGATTGAATCAGTGGACTCTCTGAACCCGTTTATGCATGCCAGAGGAGTGTCCTTCATGGTTGACAACTGCTCCACCACAGCAAGATTGGGTTCAAGGAAATGGGCCCCGCGGTTTGACTACATCCTGACCCAACAAGCTCTGGTGGATGTGGACAATGGTGCAGTAATCAACAGAGACCTTATCAGTAACTTCTTCTCTGATCCAGTCCATGGTGCCATTGAAGTCTGTGCACAGCTCAGGCCTACCGTTGATATCTCCGTGCCTGCTGATGCAGACTTTGTTCGACCTGAGCTACGTCAATCTAGCAACTGAGTGAAGGGTTAAAAGTTTGTCAGTGTCTCTTATTTGTAATCGGAGTTTAAATTAAGTCAAGAGTTTGGGATGTTCTTAGGCGTGACTGTTTTGTTTGAAGAATTTGAATAATTATGTTTCTTTGGAATTCCACAATAATGTGATGCTCTCTGCTATGTTCTTATGTTCTTAGTTTTGGTCTTAAAATCTTGTCAAAGAGTTTCTAGAAACTAACTACTATTTTAGGGTATCACTTTTTTACATCATTTACAAAATTACAACTTAGTTTTGGGGTCGAGAGTCTAGAGTTTAGCATAATTTAGCGGCCATGTGATTCTGTTGTCAAATTCAGTACCTGAGATGAAATAAATGTTTATCAGTCCTTGGTCATAATTAAATTTAAGAAAATAAGGGTTGGGAGTTTTAGGATTTGATTAATGATGTTTATATGTCAGCTTTAACCTTAGTATATTAGTGAATGAGTTTTAGAGAAATAACTTGTTTTAGGCTACTATTCTTACAACATTTGTAAGATATAATGTGCTGTTCTAAATCTACAGTTAACTGCTTTTACAACATTTGCAAGATAATATCCTTACTGATAGAAAGAGACATTTGAATAAAGTAACTTAATTGGTTGATTTTGTATTTCCATGTTGAATGATTGAAAATATAATAAAGAGATAAGTTCGGACCAAAAAAAAAAAGGATAAGTTTTTGCAAATGCCAGATAGATTTTATTGATTTAATATATATTACGTAGTCACTAGTATCCAAATTGAAATATATATACATATAACTATTATTTTTTGATAAATATAGATAAATATTATTACAAGAAAACATATTTTGTGTTTTTTTTTTTCCCCAAAATGAAAGATAAAGAGAAACTTGGCAGAGCACAATGCTTTTGTCTCTCTTTTTACTGTGAAATGAAGAATCTAAATTATTAGTATCACATGTAATGACATGTGCTCTCTCTCCCTCTGCATATTTTCATTATATGTCAAGTCTTTTTCCCTTCCCCTCCAATGAAAAAAGAAGAAGATATAAATCCGCAAAGCATGAAAGAAGCAAAGAAACAGAGAAAAAAAAGGTTTAGAATAAAGAAAATAAAATTCTGCAATCATATGATAGTGTGGCTCGAGAATTAGAGAAAGACAAGACCAGCATGTGTAGCCAATCATATTGTATAGTTCTTTTCCCACATTTCATGTTCATTTATCCCAAAAAAGATACTAAAAGCCAACTTTTTCTCTTCCAACTTCAAACTTTGCCTTCCAGAATTCTTAATTTTCAATTGATAGATTTAAACACAATACAGATCGTGTACTAACGCTACTTTATATTCAAATCAGGTTTAAATTTGATTCCGGGTACTGCTTAATTTCCATATTTTGTAGGACTGTTGATTGGATCTAAGCCCAAAAAAAAAAAAAGATAGAAAGTATGAGAAAACATTAACAAGGTTTTGGATTGAAGGTTATTAGAATCTCAAACTAGACAATTGTAGTTTTGTGGTTTTGTTACGTTTATCGAAATCGACATTCGATTTTATTAGTTAAATAAACATACTACTGCTATAAGTAGGGTAAACCACAAGATTATTATGATAAATTAGTTATTTATGGAAGAAATTAAAAAGGCTTAATGAGTAAGTTAGTGGAATCCCACGACGGGACCAATACCCTTTCAAGTTATTTACTTTAGTTTTGTTATAAGACAAAATCTTTGGTGTTTAGTGTCAAAGAATCATCATATACGATCTTGATTGGACACTAATGCTTTGTAAATATTTATGTTAATACCAATTCAACCATGATGTCTATTAAGACCATAGAATATGACATCATTTTCAGCATATAGAAATAAACCTTTGTTTTGTTAATTTTTTTATCAGAAAATAATATATTTAGAAAAAAATAACGTGAGATTTACTTAAGATGTCTTTTAAAAAGTTTGCTATTTATTTTGTTGAACTTTATTTAATATTTTCTTAAGATTTTCGATAGCCTAATTAATTAAACTATACAAAGGCTGAAAGGAGCTAGTTAGCCAAGAAAAAAATAAAGGAGTTATACATGTTATTTTAAATTTAAAAGTTTCGAGTCGTTGGTGCATAATTTTTTATTTTTTTTCTAGACTCCTGAATTCCTGATCACTTTTATATGCAGTTGTTTTATAACAGGTAAATGCTCTTCTTCGTTTTCCAAACGTGGCACCAAATTTTAACTCAAGTTCAACAATGTTGAAACGACATCTAATATAATCAATCACTAACTTAATTGAGTTATATATATATAGAAATAAGTTTTAACAATATATAAATAAAATCAAATAAGGTGCCGTAATTCTTCTAAATTTTATAGAAAGAAAGAAAAACTCTTCTAAATTCGATACATCAGCATGTGAAATGTTAAATAAACAGCACATAAATCGCGCTTAGTATACAAAAAGCTCATCAACTTTTTCCTCGTTCATGATTACAAAAAACCAAAGAAAATAACAATTTTGAATAAACTCCTTAATTAATCTGTTTATAGATCATGATGGCGATGATCTATGATGTAGATAAAGGAGATAATTCACAGCTTGTGAGCATATGCTCACATGCTCGAGCATATAATCGCAGATGGCAACAAATAAGGATCATTACAATAATGTTGTTAATTTGATTACAAGGCTTTCAGTGCTGATATAGGTATAACTATATAATTTGGGATTTTTTTCGCTATTTATCATTTTATTTATTTACGAATATAGTGTAGTTTTTTTTTTTTTTTTGATAAAAAGTAGTTTTATTTTTATTTTTAGTATTATTGGATTTGCAATGGATCTCAGTACATGATGATGAAAATATGAGATAAGAAGAAACTTAAAGCTAACGAGACCTCATATACTGTAGTTGCCAAGTACTAATTGCATTAGGTCTAACTTTTGAGTAAACAAATGGTTTCCATTGCCTGCCACGCCATTCATTTATCGCCTTTGTTATTTGTTAACACTAACAGAGGGATATGAATTCTGAATACTACTAGTTATTGATATTTTGGTATTTAAACAACCGGACTGAATATATATATATATATATAGTTAGCTTTATAGATTAGAGAAGAGTTGTTTCAGTTTCGATATGTTTTCACATTCACATTTATTATTAAAAAAACTAGCTTTTGATTTAGGAAAATTAAAGGGTGAAATTCGAATCTTCTCGAATGTAAACCTAGAATAATAATATTACATATAAAAAATATTTGAATTAATAAATATATATATTTATATTTATATAATATTCAACATGACAAGACCTGAAGGCCGGCCACACAAAGAAAAAGTACCAATGGATCTTCGTGTTGAGTTTAAAAATACGTTAATTGATCGATCATATCTTCCATCAACCATGAAGCGATACGACTAAAACAATATCGATTCAATTGGTTGGTTATAACTTGTAGTTTAAGTATGACATCTTTAGAACAACTCTAAAATATATGTATTTTGTTTTTGCATAGTTGTACTCTACTGTTACTGTCTGTACACAAAAGAAAGTAAATTTCTGTAGAATTATATAATATAGTTAATTCTGTCTAGCAGTCTCGATTAAACGTGCAACATTTTTATTTATATAAAAAATGCGAGTTGGATGGTAATGCGATCTACATATATTCTTGCCTAGTGTATTAGCACTGACATCATCATTTGTTACGAAAGTAATAAATGAATGATGCAACATTGGATACCCTTAATGACCATAAGGGTCGAGCTTGGCCGGGTGTCGTTTGTCGTTAATTAAAAGTTAGTATTAATCAATTAATTAGAAAATCAGATGTTGACAAAAAAAATTATAAATAGAAAACCAGATAAAACCCACTCATACGTGGTTTATTTGTCGTTGTATATATAGTTTCAGGAATCATTGTGTTTATTTACTCTATTATTACATAAACCGTTAGACCAAAACAGAATATACAAATATGATATATTTACATAAATAATTGGGTCCTAAATAATTGCTTGAACTATATTTGTTTTAAAATATATATATATATATTTCTAGGTGCCTAGATAATTGTACCTTCTGACTAATTATGTAAGCAAGTTGGTTTTTCAATTAAAAAAAATCTCCATATTCCAAATTCGAATTAGACGGCCGAAGTATAAGTAACTTCTCCTTATATAAAATATACATGACCAAGTTATAAGGTTTTTCATATGTTCGATGTGAATATTTTTTTTAAGATCATAACCTTTATTTTTTATTTTATTTTATCAACTAGCCTTGATCTAACTAAGAAAGAGATTTGAGAAAAGTCTTAAGTGCGAAAGAGACTATCTCATTAGACAGAAGGTCTTAAGAAGCATTGGAATTTTTTGAGCCAATTCCTCGCATTTTTTATATACATGGATTGACAAAAAAAGCCAGCGTTTAGGACTAATAAACACAGTCATTTGATGAATATTCTAGTGACCAAAAACGTATTCAATACAATAGAAACGTACTGCAACATTTCATTCATCCATTATCATACTACTTCTTTAGTGATTTTACTTTTATTTTCTCGACGTTATCTTTAGTGAAATTTGTTAGATTAACAATTTAGTAAGCACACCCTTTGTCGAAATAAAATTTAGCAAGCACACGTCATGTTCAATTCTTATAATATCTACAAAGGTGGGTCCATGTTCCTCCACCACACCACCAGCAATGATAATTAAGGTCATGCCTTGAGAAATTACGAGCAGCATTTTAATTAATCTCCTTATAAATAAATAAAATATGTAGTAAAGTATGTTCCCCATCTGGAGGAAAGGAGATTTTCTCCTCTCTCTTTTTTTTTCTTGCGTTTTTTCTCCTTTGTTTTCATTGAACCAAATCTTGTTAATTTAATTACCGAATATGATGCATTCGACAATTATTTAATGACGGCCTTAGAAGATGTAAAGCACCGTAATTAATTACCGGCTATTTAAATCATTCATATTTGAAAATTTACTCAACATTTCCTCCTTTGTCGATTTTGATTGGGTGACTTGGGTCACATACATTGCGGCCAACAGCAATATTATTATTTTGTTTAATCCTTTCCTGAAAAAATGAGAGAATATTGGAGAAGGTAATTTTATTTTTGTTTACTTCTGTACTTCATTTGAAATTTGATAAAGATGATTAGGAAAATAACATGTTTGCGAAGTCGAATATTAAAATAACCCACTCACACACTCTATCCCTAGTTTTCGCCATTTCTTGATTCCTTCATCAAAATTTCTTACTCCCTTTCTTTTCTAACTAGACTGGGTAAGTCTATGGCTCTATGCAGTCTCAGTCTTTTTGTAATATGCATTTTGTTTTGGGGTATCTTTTTCTTTGCAGGTTTTTTCAGCCCTAGTATTGTGAGCTTTTACATTCTTATTTGACGTGGCCACGATCAAACTATTTCCATATATATACTCAACTTTTATTAAAAACCTAAGTATTTTATAATGATTTCTAAGACAATTAATTTTGTAATTCATAGATTTATAATTACAAATGGTTGTTTAATATGTTAACATTTTGGGGTGTAACCTCTAGCATGCAAAATTATTATTTTGCGATTCTGCAAGGTTTTTCTAGCCTTTTTTTTTCCGGTTCCGTAAATATAATAACAAATAAAAAAAAATAGTAAAGAATTAAAAGTAATTATCTTCTTTTATTTTATTATTCACGATTATGTCATTTCTCGATTTTACCAGTTGGAGTTTATAACAGTTCATGTTGTCTCTTTAAAAATGTAAAGATTTGTTATAGATACAAAGAATTATAAATTTCTATATTTCCAGGCTTCAAGGGTCTAAAAAGTGTTCTTGTATACAAAATAGCATCTTAATACTATTATTTGAGCAATGTTATAGCAAATTAACCAATTGTGATGTGTTATATTACAGAAATTACCATTGCATTTTTACATATATTTATATTTAAAAAATAATTAACATTTGATTGGTTGAAAAAATATGTGGATCCCACTCAATTTAATTTTAAATTAATATTTAATTAATAATATAA
>VBRH01000071.1:63976-74322 GCA_014578085.1 Cardamine resedifolia
CAAACAATATATAATAATAATAATAAATAAGATAAATAAGATAATAAAAACATAAAATAAATCTAATCTAAAACACTAATAATTATCTATGATTATATAAATTAACGAAATATAAAGTAGACATTTTTCCGCGCTGCATAGCGCGGATTACGGATCTTGGATCAAATTTCTAATCATTGATGTAATTGATATTGGACTAAATCAAATTGTTTTAGAGTTTTTGAATAATTTGAAAATTTATACATAACACTACTTAACTCTTACAGCCAAATTATGTTATAATCTAAATGATCAAATAAATTTTTCTACAAACATAACACTGTACATACGTAATTATATATTAGTAATTTTAATTAACAAAATACAAACTACATATAATAACATATCTAACTTAAAACACTAATAATAATTGATGATTATATAAACTAACAAAAAATATAAAACAAATCATTTTCTCGCAGAGAGTTACTATCTAGTTTCTACTTACTATACTTGCTATATTTGGTTACGGTTGAAAAAGCCGGTTCGATTGATCCGAAATGTGGAGCCACTCATATCACAGACCATCCGGTATGGGGAAATGTCTATAGCCCATATTGGTTCGGCGGGATTGGGGACCGCTTTTTCCGAATATTCCGTTCGGTTCCGTTACACGGCGTTAATGTATTCGGCGTGCTTAGCTGGCAACTGTAGCGGAGAGGTTAAAGAAACAGCTGGCATGGTCACTCTGCACGTGGGCAGCATCGCAGTGTATTTCCTTTTTTGCCCCTACTTCTGCTTCCTAATATTTCTGTTTTCTTCGTTCATTGTTCTACGTCCATTTATTACTACTAAGCTGCCTATAACTCTGTAACAGTGATTAAAAGTTAGTTAATGAATATTTGTCTTATTAATCCAAGAAGATAAAAATAAAAAAGGCAGGCTTTTTGTAGGACGCCTTTAAAAAATGCCAGCCATGCATCAGTAAATGAGCCTCTTCACTTCTCTTTTGCTTTATTTTCCTCCATTTTTCTGCTTTTATTTCTGTTCTTTTGCTCTCTTCTACGTCTAGAAAATATATCTCTTTCTTTTCTTCATTTTCGTGTGAATGTATATCAGAAAATTATTTTCAGTAATATCAAATAATTGTATGACTTTTTTCACAGTAAAATCAGATAAGTGTTAGGTCACCAAAGTACTTTTTTAATAATCTATACAAAGCTCAAAATTCAGAATCCTCGTTCATTTTTCGGAGCTAGTTCGCTAAACAGTAAACAAATATTTTTTTTGTCTCAAAAGACGATTTTACCCTCAATTTTGCTGATTTTTTTTGGCTGTTCATGACTCTGAAAGGAGAGTTCAAAATCCGAGGTGACATTTGCATTTCAGCTGCTATTTCTTTTCTAAAAGTAAAAGTCAGAAAATTATTGGAGAGGAAGTTACTAGCTCTATAATCTTTTAGATTTTTATGATTAATTATTGCTCAGAGAAAATTGTAGAATAGTTGTTACCTCGTTTACCTTCTGATTGATAATTTGATATGATGTTCAACGAAATTATTTTGACAAAATTCGAGAGCGATGGCGTATGTGAGTGACTTTGAGATCCCAAATAATCTAAAAGTATGATTGATTACAAATATGATTTTGGTATGGTTGGCACTTGGGTAAATGTCATACACGATTAGTCTTAAAGTTATAACAGTTGAATTAGATATTTCAAAATCTCGAAACTGTTTATAACAACAATGTTAAGAAATCCAATCACCAAAAAGAAAAAATAAATCCAATCACCGCTAATAACAAAAAAAAAACAACAAAAATCCAATCACCCCTACAAAACCAAACGATTATAATATCGTTTTTTGTTGGTGTGGGTATTGAATTGTGTGTATAATACAATTTTAAATGAAATGTAGTTACTCTAATCCGGATAAACAATCGATGACTGCGTATTCTACAACTTTAACATGACCGTAATATTATTAAATTACAATATTTGATTTTGTACGAATTTCAATTTTTTTTTCTTTCTTTTTTTTGAGGTCGGCAAATACGAGTTTCATTTCATCTATGTTCTGTTCAAACATAAATAATCTTCAAAGTCAACCATACAGTCTCAACAGTACATAATATCTAAATTTAAATTTAAATTCCATAAAATTACCGTATTTCAGAGACAAGCAGCCGTGAAAGACACGGAAGTCAGGGAGGATAAGTGGCTCGTGATAAACAGAAGAAGAAGTAGTAGAAGATCAATGTCTTAATCTGACAATATCAAAAAAAAAAATTAATTAGAATTAGTCGTTGTAGTTAATTAATATGAAATTAAAACGTAATCTAATATTTTTTCAATTTCACTATCTTCTTCATTCATTCTTCCGCTTCCTTTTAAATATCACAAGATCTCTCTTATCTCTCTTCACGAACTGTTCTTCTTCTTCATTCTTCTTATAGTCTCTGTGTGTTTCTTCTGAGGCGATAAGATTTTGGTTTTAAAGATGTCACATTATAGAAGACATTCCTTGGAACCTTCTATTGACTCCGTTACCGGTAAATTCCGCGATTCTTTGAATTTCCAGCGAGGTGATGACGTCAATAACAAACCTGATTTCCGAGAACTAAATTTTGGTTCTCCGTTGAGGACACGTGGCTCCTCCTCCGCCGCTGCCACTCCCGCCGCTAGTGGCAGCAGTTCCAGCTCCTCTGGTTCTGCTTCCGGCAAACCCGCAGTCACTTCCCAGCTTGCTAGACGGAGTCACTCTGGCGAGCTTTCCGGTTTGAGCGAGACCAGTCCGGTTATGTCTGGATCCGGAACCATGAACCGGAATCCGAAGCATGGCCATAGAAGATCCGCTTCTGCTGGAACACCGTTGATTTATTCAGGTTTGGGATTCTCTCCGTTGACAAGTCACAGCTCTCGTGGCGGAGGAAACGGCGCTACATCGCCGAATCCCGGCGTTTTACCTACCGGAAACATTTGTCCGTCGGGAAGGATCTTAAGAACCGGAATGGCTACTAGAGCCTCTGTTAGACCCGAGACTCTATGCACAGGCACGGCCAATTACGGTCACGGAAACATTATACGCAGCGTTAGCGGCAGCAACGGCAAGGCAAGTCACGCGATGAAGGCGCCGGCTGCGGAAATAGGTGACTCAGAGGAGGTGAAGAAGGCAGGTAACGAAATGTATAGAAAAGGGAATTTCACTGAGGCATTAGCTCTTTACGACAGAGCAATCTCATTGTCGCCGGAAAATCCAGCTTACAGAAGCAATCGTGCGGCGGCATTGGCTGCGTCAGGGAGGTTAGAGGAGGCTGTTAAAGAATGCCTTGAAGCTGTGAGAATCGATCCTTCTTACGTTAGAGCTCACCAAAGACTCGCTTCTCTTTATCTCAGGTATAAAAAATCTGATACGTTTAAAGTTTAAACCAATTGTTTTGATCCAATGAGGAATAATTTTTGATTGGTTTGGTTTAGATTGGGAGAACCTGAGAATGCGAGACGGCATCTTTGTTTTTCCTGGCAATGTCCCGATCAAGCCGATTTGCAACGGCTGCAGACGCTGGAGAAGCAGATCAGGCTGTGTACGGAGGCTCGGAAGATCGGTGACTGGAAAATGGTGATTAGTGAAATCGATGCAGCCATTGCAAATGGAGCTGATTCTTCTCCTCAGGTTAGAGATCAAAACCGGGCATTGGCTCTTCTGTGTTTCCATTATCAGCGAAAAGACATGGATCTTTTAAACGATGAGGTTTGCTCTTGCAGCTTGTAGCTTGTAAAGCAGAAGCCTTTTTGCGGCTTCATCAGATACAAGATTCGGATTTGTGTCTATCCAGCATTCCGAGATTCGATCATCATCATACACAACCACCTGCTAAACTGTTTGGTATAGTATGTGATGCTTATGTGCTCTGTGTTCAGGCTCAAGTTGACATGGCCTTAGGAAGGTGAGCTTCGAAATGCTTAAACTCAAAAAGTGTTTTGATTCGTTCTTAGTAGTGTTGTTTGGTTCTTGGGTGAGTGAGTAGAGATGATAGGTTTGTTGCAGATTTGAGAATGCGGTTGTAAAGGCAGAGAGAGCTATGACGATTGATCATACCAATAGTCCCGACTTTGTATCGGTCTTAAACAATGTGAAGAATGTGGCAAAAGCTCGTACCTGTGGAAACGAGCTCTTTAGTACAGGGAGATACTCGGAAGCAAGTGTGGCTTATGGGGATGGACTCAAGTTTGATGCTTTCAACTCGGTTTTGTATTGTAATAGAGCGGCATGTTGGTTTAAGCTTGGTATGTGGGACAAATCTGTTGACGATTGTAATCAAGCGCTTAGAATCCATCCTAGTTACACCAAGGCTCTTCTCCGAAGAGCTGCTTCATATGGAAAGGTTAGATAAAGGAGTACACTAAATTGGTTTCAAACCGAGTTTCATTGAATTAACAATGTTGCTTATGTTGAATGCAGCTTGGTCGATGGGAAGATGCGGTTAGAGATTATGAAGTATTGAGAAAGGAACTTCCAGGAGACAGTGAGGTTGCTGAGTCTTTACAGAGAGCAAAGACCGCTCTATCAAAAAAATCCGAAGAACCTAAATACCTGGGATTCAATAACGAAGTTGAAGAGGTTTCAACTTTAGATAAGTTCAAGACCGCAACATCACTTCCAGGTATAAACTAAGTAAACCCACTTAGCGATATAAGTTTCGATATTACTCTCTTTGCTAAACAACATGGAAACTTTATTCAGGAATCTGTGTGTTTCATTTCAAATCATCATCAAACCAACAAAGCGAAGCAATATCTCCATTCGTCAACACCTTATGCTTACGGTATCCATTTGTACATTTCTTCAAGGCAAGATACTTATTCTTATGCTCTCAAGCTAGTCAATTCCATTGCATTTCGCGGTAGCATTTAGCGCAAAATGGATATCGTTTTTGGTCCAATGCGGTAACCGGGTTTGTCTACAGGTGGACGTGGAGGAAAGCTTGGCATTGGCAAAAGCAGAGAGCATCAAGAAAGTTCCAACCTTTAAGATCTATAAGAAGGGAGAGAAAGTAAAGGAAATGGTGTGTCCTAGTCATCAGTTACTAGAGCACTCGGTTACGCATTTCCTTTTATAACATGTCTCTCTTCTCATATTTAGTCATCACGAACTTAAATTGATTCAAAGAGCCATTTTTAATTGAAATTTTCATTCTTTTTGTTTTTGTTTTACTGAATTATCATATTGAAATTTTCACAATGTTTAGGTTTTATGGATTTATATAGTGAAAGGATTTCCTAAGATAAGACATACAGAAATCTTGAGATATCTAAATAATAACATATATTTATATCAAGTCTCGATGAGATAAAATAATAAGATGACAACAAAAACTAAGAAACTCAGAAAGAATCACACAGAAGGTGAATAAGTAATGTTTTTAAGAGAGATGAGATTCTCAAAATGATTAGGCAAAGTTCCGATAAAGTTCCAACCGTCAGGCCATCCATTACAAAGCCAAAACTCATCATCTTCAAATCCTTCAACTTTGATCCTCTTGTTACTGTTTCTCTTTGGATCATAATAGGATACATAAATCTTTTTATCCTGCCATGATACTGATACATAGATAAACTCACCATCATCCGTCACACCACTTAAAAAGTAATTAACCTTCACAGTTGGATCTTTTGGAGAAAATGGTAAATGAAAATCTTTGCACGACCATTCTTCATTTTCTTTATCTTCAAGAACCCATAATTTATAAAAAGAAGATTCTAAGATAACCCATGCCAACTTCCCCTTGTAGCTCACCAGTGAAAGCTTACTCGTCAAGTCATCGTGCATACAACTGTGAGTTTGGATTAACTTGAATTTTTCAGTCCTTACATAAAAACTCATTATTTTTTCCCTAAATCCATCGCTAACAATATAAAATAAAACTCCACTGATGCATATCCCTTTACATGGAACGTAACGCGTAGGAATACGTTTGATCTTTCTCCACGATGATTCTTTAGTTCCCAATGTAATAACGTAAGCCTCATAACTGCGGCTACATAACATGCTCAGTAATTTATAAGTATTTCCAATAGGATCGTATCCTAGATAGCTTATTGTAAGCCTGCGCTTATATGGTTTGGGAAAGGTAACATATTGTCTCATGGTAGGATTCCAAATTACAATATGATGTAAATAATGGAAAGAGATCAAACCATGGACTGACTGATACTGAAAACAGGACTTGTAGCATTTCTTCTTTGGGAGTGTGAGATGATACTTTTCTGGATTCTTATGTTGCGAGAAAGAGAAGAATAATTGCTTGTCATTCTTTTGGAAGTTGAACATAAGACAAGAACGTTGGATTGGTGATTGAGTCATGAACGAGTTGATGAAATCTGGATCGGAGGTGACAGAGGCCCATAGCTTTGAGACGCATCGAAACCTCATCAAAGATTTTGCAGGCAATCTTAAAAGTATCTCCCTCGTTAGATCAAAGGGAATCCAGTTGTCATAAATCTCTTTTTCTTCTCTTTTCTTCTTTCCATGACTTCTTAGTTTGTAATTAGTAGATGACTTTAACAATATCTAATCATGTATGTATGATACATATAACATATATATGTCCCAAGAAGAGGTAAAAGGTGTCAAGTGACCCCCTAAATTTATTAACTTAACTATTTTAGTGCATATTTAATTGGATTTAGTGAAAACTGGCCAATTTTAGCTTTTAAAATTATGTCAGGTCCGCAGATATGCGGATTGTATGTTTTAAAATGTAAGTTTTTTCTTACTAAAACATTGGTAAGAAAGTTAATATATTAATTTTATAAACAATTGTGTGTATCTGATAGATTTTTGAGTTATATGTTATGAGATGGTAATTTTAAAGATCTTATATACTATATGTGGGTTATTATCATGAATACATCCATTTATATACTAATTTAATCCCTTACATTTACTAAATTAATCCTTACTTATATGCTTCCAGTGTTAAGATTTGTTAACTCTTGTCTTGAGACACGTGGGGAAAAACTTGAGACACGTGGGGAGAAAACATTATAGCATATCTTAATTGTGGATATATTCCTTCTTCTTCAATCTCAAATCTTATTTGCTTGTGGAGAAAATTGTGGACTTTTTTTTTTTTTTTTTTTTTTTTTTAAATCGGCAATTTTATGGATTTCCTTACTAAACTTATGGTTGTTGTCCTCTTATCTACTGTCTAGTTTAACTAATTAACCAATAAATGAGAGCGAAAAATCTTAACCAAGAAATTTTGCTGAAACCCATTTTTTCGTACTCTTTCTCATTGTACCAAAAATAATTTTAGTTCCTGGGTTGGAATCGGAATTTACAAAAGTAAAGACAAACTCCTTTTCTTTGTTACTTGTTACCATATTTTCTATTGGTTTGTTATAGAACGATTAGATCCTGACTTTCTATTCTTCATCAATAGCTAAAATCACAAATAAAATTCAAAAGTTAGCCCAATCATTCGAAAAAACATGACTGTTGTACTTACACATGCAAAGTTTTAATCACAAAAATAGTTTTTGAATCAAACAAAAAGGGCCTACCCTTAGAAGTAACTAGGGAAATCCATCATCCCGTACTCGAGGGCTGCATACACAACACAAACAAAAAATCAATTATTATTCATACATAAACTGCTATTGATTATTAGTTATAGTGCTCAAACATGTCATAATGCAAAGAAGAATTCATCAAATCAACATGTAAAGGTCAGGCTAACAAGTAGAGAACAATGAAAACAAAAGAAACAAGATAGCCAAAGTTGGAGGCAAGTTTTGATTCATCACAAAAGCAAATTGTGTCACCTGAGACTACATCTCTTTGTTTTACCAACTATCATGTGTCATGCTAGTTTGTTTTCTCAGTTTCATTCTTCAGCAGTAGTATCTCAAGCACTAAACCAAAACTGATTCTCCAACATATGATGCATTCCTCTTTTGAAACATCGATACCATGATTTCGAAGCATTTAGTATGTAAACTCACAATCTTCTCAATCAACATAACCAACAAAATAGAGGAAAACAACATCGTGCGACTGAAGAAAGCACTCATGCTTAAGCTATAGCAGTAAACAGAAGCAGATTCAACTTTCTAGCTCAGGTCAGTCATTGTAAAACATACATTTTCCAGGCGATAAGATATGTGTAACCAGGACCTCCTACTTATAATGGATACCAATACTTTGCTACTATACTTAGTTTCTTTTTGTTCAGATTCATCAATTTGCTTTCATACCAACATTATCGGTTACACACAGATTACGTCAGTCATTCGGTTTCAGTTGTTCTCACCGGCGGAAGCGGAGGAAGTCGGTCCTTTGGATCCAGAGGTACGCCTGAGCTTGTGAAGACGTACCTGCATCTCTGTGAAGAGCTGCATCCTATGGCATTCCAATTCCTTAGCGAATCGCATTCTCTGCTTCTCCAGTTCCACCATTTCCTTCCGCTTCCTCTCCTCCACTCTCTCGTATATCTGCCCAAGCTTCTCAATTGCCTCCGCAACTTCTTTGTAACCTTGCTTCCGCTCTATTTCCCTCTCCCGCTTCTTGTTACTTCCACTACGACCGCTCGATCTAGACCTTGAACCTTCCGAATCATCTTCAGACGCCGGACACGCCGCCGCCGCTGCGGCTGCCGCGAATGCGTTAAGATTTCCGCGGAATCCGAGTAAATCGTCACCGCCGAGAGGTATTATCGCCGGAGACGTCGCCGGACGCCTTGGGATCGCCGATCGTGGAGCTACCGGAACTGGAACTATCGCCATCGGAAGTGATAGCCTCTGGTTGTTATCAGTGGAATCAGGAGTACTAGACGTCGGAAAGCTTTCTCGGAGAAGGTCATCTAGAGCGGATAAGAAAGGCCAAGGGCTGATGTAGGCACCGGGATTCGATTCCGAAACCCTACCCTTCTCGACTTTGTACTTCTTCTTCAAAGTATCGATCCGGTTTTTACACTGAACGTCGGTGCGATACGGCTGCGATTTGGCGGCTGAAACGTTGCGACCGGAATTGAAGTGACGGTCGTTAACGGCGTTAGCCACCTGTTGCCAGTGTTTCTGACGGAGATTACCTCGGTTAAGCTCGACGTAGCGATTACCCCAGGCTTGGATGAGCGTGAAGGTTGCTTCCTCGCTCCAGCAATCTTCTCGAGAAAGCGTCGACGACGATGGACGAGGAGGTCCCGGCGAAAAGGAATCGTTAACGGCGTCCATCATACGGTGAACGACGGCGAGTTAATTCGGAGAAGATGAACGGTGAGGATGAGAGAAACGAAGGTGGACGGTGACGGTGACGGTAACGGAATTGAGAAGGAACGGATGTTTTTAAAAACAAATCAGCGTTTTGCTTTGTGTGCAGGCTAAACGACCCAGCCCCAGCTCATTTATATATCGTTAGTTTGTAATAAGTGTAAAACAGTTTACAAAAAAAAAAAAAACATTTTAGAACTAAAACATTTTAATATATATATTTTTGTGACTTGATAATTTTTTCTTTAGCACTTCAAATATTCATTATAATATTTTATGGAAAGAACACGTGAAAGTTTATAGAGTTCCAAAGTTAATTAGTAATAGGTGAGTAGTTCTAATCAAATTTGATTATGTTTTAGAAATTTAGAAATTTGTTCATTTTTAGTACTACCATGTTAAAAGTCACTCGTCATATTTAAAATAATCAGATAAAATTCACTCAAGTTTTTATTATTATTAATAATCATTTTTTCTTATTGTAAGATTCCGAGGGTAATATACTTATGGTTTTGGTTAACATTTCCCATTTTTATTTAATTTAATTAGAAGATATGATTTTAATGGGAAAAAATGAATTGGTATCGCCCATAAATAGTATATAACTGAATACTTTCTAGCATGGTAAAAAATTTCTGAAACTGTAGAGGAAAATAAAGGTAATTAAGTAGGATATAGCTCGTTAGATGTTTGATTTTTTTTTTTTTTAATTTTCATAAACTGTAATGTTGTAAAGTAGAATCTGATATCATTTTTAGTTTATTGACGCATTGCATATTAAAAATATCCATTTTGTGTGTGTGTGTGTATTAGGTGAAGAATTACATAGGTAACAGAAAATGACTAGAACATTTAGTTTACTAGTTTACATGTGTTGTTATTGTATCACCTCCGGAAATTAAATCTGCTAAAATGCATATATATACCAAAAAACAAAACAAATGGATAAGACAAACTGCGGTTAAAAACTTAGAATCGTTTAACATCTAAAAATACAATTTTTATAGCCAAATCTCTCTAATTTTGTTCAAGGAGGTTATCTAAAGTTTTTAAAACTAACTTCCTAGTCCCTACAGCATCTGCTTTTTCTTTTTTTT
>VBRH01000071.1:99183-120929 GCA_014578085.1 Cardamine resedifolia
AAAAAAAAAAAAAAAACTTAAATCTTTTGCATCTTCAGGACATTTGAAACAAATGAGAGCATCTACTGTTTTTGCCCCTGTGAAGGTTCGTTTTGGAGATTCAAATTCCACACTGTTCCGAATAATATCAATAGAATACTCCTTAAAGAATCCTACACTGAAAGAAGAAAAATTAAGTTAAGCAAACACATTCAAAACTTTCTAAACACATTCAAAAATAAACAATACTTACACGTCCTTAAGAGTTGCATGTTCGGACATTTCTGAAATTAGCATTCTATCTGCCATATAGAATCCATCGCAATTGGAGTCTTCTGGTACAGTTGATTTAGGTATAGGTACTGGAGAATCAGAGGTTATAAGTTAAACTTTGGCGGAAAAAAGGCAAACAAATCAAACGAGAAAAAAGATTAACCGTGGAATGAAAATTTCGACCGGAGAAGAATATACTCCATGATCATCTACAGGTTTGATGCATGATGAACATTGCATTCTAATGCAATACTTTATAAGTTTTTCCATAATCTAAACGTAAATCTTTTTTTTTTGGCCATATGGTATTCATCAAAAGAATCATAATCGTAGATTCTATAACTTTTTTGTTCATTAAAAAAAGTTGTTAAATTTATTTTCATTATTATTCATTCATATTTTAGATTTTTTTTTGTTTTTAACTTTTTAAACTTTTGTTTGATGTACAACTTTCTTGTAGGAAAATGAGGAAATGAGAGACTGAAGTAGCTAATATTATAACCTTTTTTATTTTCTATTTGTATTTATAACTTAAAATCTAAGAGAATTTGTTAAAATCCTCATATTTTATTTGAAAAACATAATTAAATACAAACAAATCTTAACTTGATCTTAAAATTGAATAACACAATATTTTAAGTTACAATTTAATATCATTGATTGAATGCCACAAAATTATAATTTTAATTCAAACGATTGCAAATAGTCTAATTTAACAAAACATGCATAAAAACAAATATTAGATATTTTGTTATTATGGTCCAATGGTCATACTACGTGTATTCTACCGGTGGACTTCAAAAATTTGGGAAGCCCAAACTTTTATCTGAAATCTGAGATCTAATAATGTTGATTTGTTCCATTAAAAATTAGTTCAAAGTTTGTTTTTATGGAAGTTTTTGATCTACAAAATCCAGACGGGCTTTCTCGGCCTATATTACCAGACTTTGTTACTACTTAGACTAATTTCTGTTTGTCCATTTTTATTATTTTATCTAAGTTTTCGAATTAAGTTTTAACATTTTTGATTGGTTGAATATAGTTTTTGAGATGTAACATTTTGTATTTTTGTAGATCGAACTTGGACCTTTTGGTCCAAAACTATTTATCAGTGCGTCCGCAAGATATTTCGTTTGGGCTCGTCAACTAAATTACACCTTATAAAAAATGAGAATTAATAAACTGCAAAAACGATCACGGCTTGGTCTATTTTATCTCCCTCATTTCTTTTTATTATCCACGAAGAAGAAAACCTAGAAAGCGGTTGAAGAAAGAAAATCTCAAGAGAAGCCATGGCAGGAGTTGGACCGATGACTCAGGATTGGGAACCAGTGGTGATCCGTAAGAAAGCTCCTAACTCTGCCGCCAAGCGCGATGAGAAGACTGTCAACGCCGCTCGTCGCAGCGGCGCCGATATTGAAACCGTTAGAAAATGTTTGTTTCTTCTCCTCGATCTCCGTCTCTCTGATCTCCCTTCTTAGCTTAAGCTGTGCGAGAATTTGTTTGGTTTAGGCTAGATTTGGCGATTGAATCTAGAAGAGTGTTTATTAGGCTGTGTTTAAGTTTCCATGATTAGGGTTATTCGCCTTCGCTGCCACTGGATTATTGTGATTTCTTAGAAGGGATTTGTGTTAGGGTTTTCGTTTGTTGTGATTTCAATTCCGTTTGCAGCAGTAACAATTCGCCTGATTTTTGCTTATTGATAATTGTTCGTATCTGGTTGATATTTCTGTTTTGACATTTGAATATGCCTTTATTACTTTTTCCCCATTTTTATGAATCTTTTCTTTGTTGTACATAACATCTAATGGGGACTTGTTTTGTTTTTGCTGGGTTTAGTCAATGCTGGAACCAACAAGGCGGCATCAAGCGGCACCTCTTTGAACACAAAGAAGCTAGATGATGACACTGAGAACTTAACTCGTGAGTATATATCTAATCTCTCTCTGATTTCTGTATTGACAAAGAAATGGTAGTATCTTACTCTAGATTCTGGACCACAGTGATTATAGATGGTGAACTAGTCTTCTTGGGTTGTTAGTATTTTATCCAGTCTGAAGCTTTATGTTTTGTTTATCCGTAAATCACTGTGTGTTCCATTTGTGTGGTCGATTGCTTTAGTAATGTTGGTTATCTCTAACACCTTGTTTTGGGTATGGTTTTGAAATCAGATGAACGTGTGCCTACTGAGTTGAAGAAAGCCATCATGCAAGCCCGAGGGGAGAAGAAGCTAACTCAGTCCCAACTCGCCCAGGTACTTTCTCCTTTCTCTGTATCTCTCTCTCTTTCATGACTTGTTGTATGTAACTGGATTTCATTATGGTAATTACTATGATATATTTTGGTTTTGTAGCTAATCAATGAGAAGCCACAAGTGATCCAAGAGTATGAGTCTGGGAAAGCAATTCCTAATCAACAGATCCTTTCAAAGCTGGAGAGGGCACTTGGTGCTAAACTCCGTGGAAAGAAGTAAGAACAACGCTCTGGAGGTGAAAAAAGGCTAATCGTGGTTTCTCTCCAGTCCATATGCTATAGAAACTATATCTATGTTTATGGTTGGTTTAATGACGCGAGGAATCTTTTATCATGTAAGAAAAACAAAGCTGTTTGGAACCTTTTGTCATTATAAATAATCTGTTCTTTCTTTTCATGTCACGTAAACCCCATCTTCCATTATAAATTCGAGACTTATATTGTTCTATTGCCAATAATGATTTGATCAATTGATCTACAGGTATTGAGTAAATAAGAAATCAAAGTTGAAATCTGTGACGAGGAAGAATTTTATTAGGAACAAAAAAAGAGAGAGCTACCAAAGTGAAAATTACTCGGAATTTTTCTTGACCCAAAGAAATTAATCCAAACCATGTTTGTTGGGCTGGATAATATCCAATTTTGGGCTTTAGCATCAGGTACGCTTGTCCATATATATATATATATATATAACTGTCGGGGACTAAACTGCACGAAAATAAACAATGGGGACAAATCAGTAAAGTTGCGATGAATACATACATCCCTTCAACTATTCTCCGCGCCACGAAACAAAAACAGTACAGTGAGTCAGTGAAGCTGACATTCACACACTCACACTCACAAAACACAAAAATCAAAAACTAATTTCACGAAACCCAAAAGCTTTAAAATTATACCTCTACTGTTTCAATTTCATCTCCTCCTCCTCCTCAGTGGCAATTTTTAGGGTTTTCACATTTTTCGTTTTTTTAAATCCATTTCTGGAAACTTGTAAGAGGCTAGAACTATCTTCAAATGGAGACAGACGAAGCGTACCAAAGGAAAGAGCGTGCTGCACTAGTAGTCATTGTGGTTCTTGCTTGTCTTGCTCTATCTTCTTTGTTCGTCGTCTTTAGCTACTACTGCTATATTCGTAACAAAGTTTCTAAGCGTCACAGAATTAGCAAGAGTATGTTCAACAATTTACCACTTCCATTTTCTCTCTATTTCGCTCCTTATACTCTGCATTTTTTGTTCCTATGCCCTCCGTTTCCGCCGGATACTAAAATTTGTTTCTAATTGGAAGAATTGTTGGAGTGTGATTTCCAATTAGGGTTTAATTTATTATATTCAAGGGTATTGAATTTGTTCTTGGTTTTTTACCTTAGGGTTTGATTGCGAGGAGAAAGGCGATTGTCAAAATCAACAAGATGTTACTGACAATGGGTTGCAGATTTTCACCTTCAAGCAATTGCATTCAGCAACTGGTGGATTTAGCAAGTGCAATGTGGTTGGGCATGGTGGGTTTGGTTTGGTTTATCGTGGTGTGCTTAACGATTGCAGAAAAGTTGCTATCAAGTTCATGGATCATGCAGGAAAACAAGGGGAAGAAGAATTCAAGATGGAGGTTTTATTATATCATCTTAGTCATTCATCTTTGGGTTTTCAAGCTTAAAGACTGAGTTTTTAACTACTTAAACGTTTGATCAATTTTTGTATCCGGTGACAGGTTGAGTTACTGAGTCGTCTGCGTTCACCGTACTTGTTGGCACTTCTTGGTTATTGCTCAGACAATAGTCACAAACTACTTGTGTATGAGTTCATGGCAAATGGCGGTCTACAGGAACACCTCTATCTTAACAACAGTAAGTTTCTTTTTCCAGTAATGTCTTAAGTTGCGGTGTCTTAGAAGTTGTCCACTAGAATTATGTGGACAAGACTCCAGATTTTACTCTTTCTTTCTATACTTATCTTTTGGGTGAATGCAATTTGAACATGAATCCTAGATAGTGTATTATAATTACTTGTATCGGTGAACGTAGCATGTGGAGTTCTTGTTGGATTTGACAGGAATGGTCTTTTGTTCTTGCATTTAGGGTCAGGTTCTGTCCCACCAAGATTAGATTGGGAAACTCGGATGAGAATAGCTCTAGAAGCTGCAAAAGGCTTGGAATATCTCCATGAACAAGTATCACCCCCAGTGATTCACAGAGACTTTAAGAGCAGCAATATTCTGCTGGACAGAAACTTCAATGCCAAAGTTTCAGATTTCGGATTGGCCAAGGTCGGATCAGATAAAGCTGGTGGACACGTTTCTACCCGTGTTTTAGGCACACAAGGATATGTGGCCCCTGAGTATGTTTCTTTCGCTCAAATCAATTTCTGTGTTCTTCCATCACTTAACTTTGATAGCTCGAGCACTAATACCCATTTTTGTTTTCGTTGCTTATAAAGGTACGCTTTAACTGGTCACTTGACAACAAAATCAGATGTCTATAGCTACGGTGTTGTCCTGTTAGAGTTACTAACTGGCAGGGTTCCAGTAGATATGAAGAGAGCTACAGGAGAAGGCATTCTTGTTTCTTGGGTACGCTTCCTTTCACAAACTTCTTTTATGTCATTTCTTTATCTTCTTCACTCTAATCACTTCTTTTGCTTTCTCCAGGCTTTGCCTCAATTGGCTGATAGAGACAAAGTAGTAGACATAATGGATCCAACACTCGAAGGACAGTACTCAACAAAAGAGGTGGTTCAAGTTGCAGCAATAGCAGCAATGTGTGTTCAAGCAGAAGCTGATTACAGACCATTGATGGCAGATGTGGTGCAGTCACTGGTTCCATTAGTGAGAAACCGTAGGTCAGCTTCCAAGCTTAGTGGCTGCTCTAGTAGCTTTAGCTTGGCTAGGTCTCCTAATTCGCCGGGTAAAGCAAGCATCGGTTCTCAATAAATCAGAGAAGAACAAATGTAAGGCTTCTTATATTTGCTAAAACAGACTATAATGTAACACTTTTGAGTTTGAGTGATCAAAACAAACTTTTCGAATCTAATAAAGAGAAATCTCTATATTTTTATCTATGGGCCAAGCCTTACTTGTTATTATATATACTATTGAGACCCAAGTAAAATATTTATTTTTGGCCCAACCCCAGGTTCACTAATATACTCTTTCAAAAATTCTAAGAACCTAAAATAAATGACAAATATGACCAATAGTCACGTGCTGGGAACGTGTGTTTGTTAAACGGAGGAGGGTAAAACCGTCATTTCAGTACTTGTAGATTTGCTTAGAACCCTAGAAGTTAAGCTTATCAGATCTAGGGTTTATATATTTTGCCGCTTATTCTTCCGTTTTCTCTTTCGATTCGCGCTTTCCCGTCTGCCGGAGTTTATCGCAACCCCAAATCCCAAATGGTAAGTCGCAGTTATCGCTTCTTCTTTGGTTTCACGTTTCTGATGTTTAAGTAAAAGATGTGATGGTAATTTTGTTGGCTAAATCAGGCGTCGGAGAAGAAACTATCGAACCCAATGAGGGATATTAAAGTGCAGAAGCTGGTGCTCAACATCTCAGTCGGTGAGAGCGGAGATCGTCTCACCAGAGCCTCCAAGGTTTTTCTTTTAAATTTCATTTCTCTTTGTTTACTGATTGTCTGGTTTCATTTCACCTCTCTGAGTGCTCGATTTTAATCGAATTAGTTGTTCGATAATTTGTAGGTGTTGGAACAATTGAGTGGTCAGACTCCTGTTTTCTCCAAAGGTGAGTTAAATCAATTTATCGTTTGATTTCTGAGAAAATTTGCTTGAGATTATCAGTGATCTCGACTTAAACATGGGAATTAAGCTTTTTGAAGTTTAGGGAGATAAAGTAGTGTAGAAAAGTGTGTGTTTTTAGGTTACCAATGGATTTTTAGCTGCACTGCCCTAGATCCTCTGTTACTGTCCTCAGCTTCTGGTAGATAACTTTGTTTTGGATGAATAGAGTTGCGACATAACTTGTATCTCTTTTGCAGCTCGATACACTGTTCGTTCTTTTGGTATCAGACGTAACGAGAAGATTGCTTGCTATGTAACTGTCAGGGGAGAGAAGGCAATGCAGCTTCTTGAGAGTGGACTGAAAGTTAAAGAATACGAACTCTTGAGAAGGAACTTTAGCGACACTGGGTGCTTTGGTTTTGGTATTCAAGAGCACATTGATTTGGGTATCAAGTAAGTCTCTATCTTTCTAACTCAAACATGGCTTTGTGTGTAATAAATGATCAATCGTGATGGTTTTTAATTCGATCTTAGGTATGACCCGTCCACTGGAATCTATGGTATGGACTTCTATGTTGTTCTTGAGCGACCTGGTTACCGTGTGGCTCGTCGTAGAAGATGCAAGGCTCGTGTTGGAATCCAGCATAGAGTGACGAAAGATGATGCCATGAAGTGGTTTCAGGTGAAATATGAAGGAGTCATTCTCAACAAGTCTCAGAACATTACTGGCTAAAAATATGAGTCAAACTAAGATCTAGAATCTGTTTTTTATTTCCGTTTGGAATCGTATTTTCTCAGTTTTGTTTTGCTTCTATGATCTTCAGACATTTGAATTTCCCTTTATAGATATTGCTTATCTACTATTTCTTGTTATCAACAAATACAAGCTGACTAAAAGTCTAAAACACATTTACTGATTTTAAGAATATTCTTGAGTTAATTAGAACTATGAAATGTTCAATACTCCGACAGAAAGTAGGTAATGAACATTCTCTAGACCAAAACAAGTCAACCATAAACCGTGTTTTCTAAATCAAGACTCTTGATACAACAATTATCGAACAATTATCGAAGACAATCCTTCAAAGGAATGTTTTTAACTTATGATCGCATTCTGGTGTTATAGTCAGATATAAGATTAAAGACAAAATCAGATTAACTGATCAGACTTTTCGACTGGATTTTCGGATTTAGTTTATCCTAATCCAACTAGATATAAATTTAACTCATAACCTTACGTGAAATTATTGAACAAATGAGAAAATGCAATTTTACATTAATTTTGTTTTAAGAATCTTTGACTATGCGACTATATGTATATGTTTAATATTTAGAAGACGTGTCAATTATAAAATACCTTGTACTTGCACATCATTTTAAATAACAACATCAAAAACATTATCCAATCATGTTTCTTTGTCAATTCTCAATTGCATCAGATTCGAGCAAATTATTGATTAGTTCGACATTAATTATCATGATCAGAAATGACCAAATCAAACATATGTACATACATGAGTGTAAACACGCATTACGTATATAAATTAATCAAAAACATATACAACCAGAAAATACAGTTTTTGGCTCCATTCTGACAGAAGTTGGAGACAATAATGGAGTAATTAAACTAATAAATATGACACAGGCATTTATATAGTTTTATCTATTTATGATTTACAATTTAATAAATGACTGGAGGAATCTTGACTCGATCCCACACAGATTTATTATGGTCATTTCCAGCCCAAATTTCTGTACACATTTATAAAAATATTGTCATTTGTCTAGACCTAGCTAGGTTATATCTATATGTTTCTCTTAACCCTTTTTCTTCTTCTCTTTTTTTTTGTCCTAAATGAGGTGAAGCTTGTATTTAGCCAAACTCCTCCACGACCGTCATCAAATGTGTAATCTTAAAACTACATCTATTTTCATAGAAAAGGCCCATGTTACTCTCTACAAACCTTTTTGGTTAAGATCTCATAACCTCTTTTGGTTGGATGGTACGAGCCAAAACATAAAAGCAAGCAAACTCTTGCATATAGAGGATATAAATTGGTTGGTTATGTGAGGTTTATTGTTCCTAACTTAATACGAATTGGTAATAAGTAGATTATATCGTTTTCTATTGTATATTAATGTTGGTTATTTTTCACCTTTGATATGAAATTCCTTGAGGTGATGAGTCTTTGATTCGTTCATTTAAGATAAGATATCCATTCTTTTATTATATCGGTTATATTCATTTGAGTTTATTAGGCACACACAAAAAAAATGAATTAGAAAATTTTATATTATACATTAGCGTTGGTAACTTATAACTTCCGATGTAAATATCTTAAAAGGTTATTTATTGCATAAAATATTTAAATATATGTTTTTCCTGCATAAATTAATGCAGCGGAACAAGTAGATAAGATATTGGGAATGGCGAAAAGGATTGTATATGTGTGTGTTAAACTAAGTCCAGCAGGGAATAAGAGAACATGATACATAAAGTTTTGAAATATCAGAAACTTCGGATGAAAATGACCTTGGCATAAGATTCAAAAGGTTAATTTTCTATATATTAAATACATTTAGTCCAAAATCAATCAATAATAAATCTATTTTAAAAACTAATTATTAGATACAAACTAGGATGTCAAGTTCACAAATATAATGCATTTTGGGAGATTGAAACGGACCAAATCAACTCACTCGCGGCTCATTTATATTTGTGTGTGCATAATTTTCTTTTTTTTTATTAACATGGACAGCAAAAATAAAACGATCACAGTCTATAGATCAGATGCGGATAATTATAATATAGATTTGCATAACTATGCATGGACTTAATCAAAACTTCCAGCTAATTAAAGAAATAATTTGATTAGCAAACCTTATGATATAGTAATATAAAATCCCACGAGAGAACCTTTCAAAATAAATAAACTAATACTACGAAACAACTGGTCATATTTTATTCAAATAAAATACCAATGACAAATATAATAACAATATAATCCCTTTGATATTTGCCTGCACGTCCCCAAACAAGTAGAGAATAATAATCACATCAGATTGATTAAAACCCTCTCACTAATCAGCTTCTTAATCATCCTCCGGCACTGAATAGGAAAAAACCATCATCCGTTCTCTGTTCCGGCGAAATCGGACGGTCGAGATCAATCATGCACCGCAGAGCAATTCAAGAATCGGACGACGAAGAAGATGAGACTTACAACGACGTCGTTCCTGAATCTCCTTCTTCTTGCGAAGACTCGAAGATCTCAAAACCAACTCCCAAGAAAAGGTTTGTATATTTTCTATATGCTTACAAATTATTGTTAATTTTTTTATAAAACAATGATCTGAAAATGTAATAATTGTGTAGTAGAAGGAACGTAGAGAAGAGAGTTGTCTCGGTTCCGATTGCTGACGTGGAAGGATCTAAGAGTAGAGGCGAGGTATATCCACCGTCCGATTCCTGGGCCTGGAGAAAATACGGACAAAAGCCGATCAAAGGCTCGCCTTATCCCAGGTAAACACTTAAATTACCGTTTTTGTCCTTTTTGTCGTTTTAATCAGCGGCGGCTTAGAAAATGGGAAAGCGTACGTTAGCCTCACGGTGGTTGGGCTAGGATACGCACTTTGTAGAGTTTTGGTAATAAGTGGACGCGTCTGATATCGCGTGCTTTCACGCGCCTTCTCCTTAAATCTTGGGTGGGGGTTTTTGAATATTAGAAACTTGTATACTAATATAAATCTGATGGTTCATTAACTAAATTACCTAAAATGTTTTACTAGTAGTATTATATTTTGGGATAACCTTTGGGAAGATGAAATATTAAAGTAGCGGTAGATCTTGATTTCTAAGAAAAAGCCACAAAAGGTAATGCGCACAAAAAGGACAAGTATTTTAAATATATCATATATGTACGTGATTAACGTGCCAATATTATTATACTATGGTGACATTGTCTGACATCTTTTCCATTTGTTGGGGTTAATTTTATGAAAAAATGTTTTTAATTTTTTTTTCTCATTAATGAAGTTGTCATTCTACTAATATTCAGAAAATTTTAACTTTTATTCATTTGTTTGAGCTTTGAATATTTATTTTATTAACGATTACGAAATAAAAGTTTCATTAGATATATTTGGTATTAATTTTGAGCATTATTTTTAAAAATTTTTGGCTAATCACTTTGTATGGGATCTCTATGTCTCAGGGGATATTACAGATGCAGTAGCTCAAAAGGATGTCCGGCGAGGAAGCAGGTGGAGAGAAGCCGTGTGGACCCCTCAAAACTCGTGATAACTTACGCCTGCGACCACAACCACCCTTTCCCCTCCGCCGGTAACAACAAATCCCACCACCACCATCGCTCCGTCGTCCTCAAAACCGCTAAGAAAGAGGAAGAATACGAAGAGGAGGAGGAAATGACCGTCGCCGTCGGAGCCGCCGAAGAACCGGTAGGACTGGATTTAAGCCACGTGGACTCGCCGTTGCTCTTAGGTGGCTGCTACAGTGAAGTCGGCGAGTTCAGCTGGTTTTACGACGCGTCGATCACATTATCATCAGCTGGTTCTTCTTCTTCGTCGATCTACGCTGGGAATTTCCTCGACGTAACGCTAGATAGAGGTTTTTCAGTAGGCGAAGAGGAAGATGAATCTCTGTTCGGTGATCTCGGCGATTTACCTGACTGTGCTTCCGTGTTCCGACGTGGGACTGTGGCGACGGAGGAACAACATCGGAGATGCGATTTTGGCGCCATTCCTTTCTGTGATAGTTCTAGATGAGTGTGTAGCCAAACCAAAACAAAAAACAAATTTTTTTTCCACTGTAAAGGTGTATTAATGGTGAATTCATATGATTCATTGAAAATCACAAATAATAAATTAATATCATTTGAGAGAATTTAAGGTTTTTGAATAGTTGAAGTTACAAAGATAGATGTTATAAAGTCAAACCTCTATAAATTAATTTCGATAAATTAATATTTCGGTAAATTAATATTTCGGTAAATTAATAATTTTTGTCGATTCCAAATTGATATTTTGATCCAAATATCACCTCAATAAATTAATAAATTTAATAAATTAATAAAATATTATAAAATACATTAGTTCTAATATTATTAATTTATAGAAGTTTTATAGTATTATGATTCTACAGGCGACGAGGATAACCAAAAAGGAAAGTTTCCTCCATTGCTCTTACTACAGAGATTAACTCTAATGTGAATAGATCGTTCACTGTTACGTCTCCGGCAAGGTTTGGGCCAATACTCGGAGAAGAATCTCGTTTTTCCGGCTTGATTATGACGGATCTACAGAGAGGACACTGTCCTTTACTCTTTAACCATGGAACTATACATTCCTCATGAAACATGTGTTTGCAAGGAGTGAGCATCACTGTTTCCTTGGGCACAAAGTCTTCTAAACACACGGTGCATCTCTTCTCGTCTTCATCACCTGAGAGATCTCGAGCGTTTCTTGAGTTTTCGCTTCCAGAGTTTTTGTTTCTGTAGTATAAGCTCAGGCTTCTGAGAAGCAGGCTTTTGGGGAGCGGGTCATATGTCTCCTTTGTTAGATGTTTCAGAACATCATCTTCTTCTCTGGTTTCTGATGCTGATCTTGAGTTGCTCTCGGATCTAGCGGGTTGGTTGTGAACGGCTTGCCTTAGTGCCTCTAGGTGCTGTCTTCGTAGGTTGTTACGGATTGGAATCTGATGCAGAGTACGTGATGGTTGTGCTGAATCTCTGCCAAGAACAATGGTTTCTCAAGTTCGTGAAGAGAAAGTTCAGACTAAACTTTTGTAAACAAAATCAAAAGCAGGAATAATCAGATGATAGTGATGAATTGATGAACAAGTACACGGATGATGAAATCGAAGTTCTCGAGTAAACGGCTGGAGGATCATCGAGCAAACGCCTGTTAGCTATCTGAAAGAGAATACAAAAAATCAAACTGATGAAGAGGCTAAAACATTCCTGAATAATATATATGATCAAAAGAGAAGTGTACTGACTGAATCACTCCTGGACCAAGCGTTCCGTGAAGAGAAAGCAGGAACTCGCCAACCCGAGGATCTACGTGTGCCGGAGTCATATCTATCGGGTTGATTCGGAACAGAAGCGAAGCCATTTCTTGCGTTGTTCATAGCTCTGAATGAATGGCTGTCTTGTTACAAATAAGGGATATGATAAGTTTTTGTTATTGTAATGCAGTTTTATATTCCTTTTCTTGCTTTGAGTTATTCTTTCTCCACTTATATTGATTCCCTAAAAGCTGATAAATTAAGCAAGGAATCTGTCCTTGTGTGTGGTGTCATGTCTTATCTCCTGAACAAGAATCATGCACACATCGTAACCTAAATCTCAAACTGGATGTTATGTAGAAGAATCATATTGCTATGCTTAACCCGACAATAGTTGAATCGCAGTTACTTTACTCGAAAAAGTACAAGAAATACTCTGTCGATCTAACTGCTTGGTCCGAAACAGGGGATTTATCAATACCCATAACAGTATCAATCACAAATCAAATCACAGCAAAGCACAATCCAAGATGATACAATATTTCATCTACATCAAATCCTTTTTTATTCGAAGAAACAGAAGTCTGATGAAGAGAGTAAAAACGGGATGAATAAATAGAAACCGAGCAAAACACTCAAGGCAGAGAGAATGAGAGAGCCCACACCTCAGAAAATAATGTCTGCATCCTTCTCTCCACCACCAACAAGCAAGTTACGAGCAGCGTTTATCGAAATCCCTCTCTGCATAGAGATTCCTTCAAGAACCATTTCTTCAGCAAAGGCCTTAGCATTAGCTGCCTGTCGTTCGACTTCCCTCCTTTTGAATCCCTGAATCTTCTTCAACCTGAAGAAATCCTCTCTCTCAAGCTCATCAAGCTCTCCCTTGATGTAACTGATTGTATTCTCTAGCTTCGGTTTCACCACACTCTCCAGAGCGTTGACCCTGCGGTTAGTCGTCTTGATTGCTTCATCAAGCGTCAAGAAAGAAGTCTGGAGAGAAGCAAGCTCAACTAGAACTTCAATGACTTTCACATAAGCCACACGGCAAGCTTGCACCTGTTGACCACCTCTAGCCAAACCGGTTAAATCATTCTTGGTCTCGCCTTCAGAGAAGTGATCAAACTTAGGCAGCTTCACCCCAGCGATATTCTCTTGCCGAGAACGAACCTTCAATGTAGCTTCTTTAACGTTCTCGAGGACAACATGTTTGACATTCTCACCAGCAACATACTTTACTTCGGTAAGAGCAAAAGACGAAGTCTTCATCATATCTCCCATGGATTCCTTTGCAGTAACGATTTTCTTGAGAAGGGCTCTAAACTGAACAGTTAAAGCATCACTCTTCTTCTTGAGAAGAGCATGACCTCTTGTGGCTCCAATAAGACGGGCTTTCATAACCCCGAGCATAGTAACAGTGGGAACCACATTCAAACGCGCGTTTTGGCCAGCCATCTTTCAAAAACTACAGCAAATTGAAAGAGATGCCATTATTTTCAGCCATTAAAACAATACACAAAAACAAAATTTTAAAGACTACTCTAGATTAGGAGAAGACAACAACAAGAAGATATGAATGCTGCGAAACAATACTAGCATCATTGGCGACAGAGATCAACCTTTGAATCTGGTAAATTCTGGTTATTTATCAGAATTGAACAAATTTGCGAACAAGCAAAGATTCTTAAGTTTCACTAGGAAAATCCTAGGCTGATCTTCATCTCGAATGATCCATACAGAGATCCATCAGATTTTTCATTATTTGTTCCAAGATTGAATCAAAGTCTACGACTTTAGATAATTTTTCAACCAGGTCACACGAATTTTGTTCGAGTTTAGGATACATGGTTTATCAGATCCCCAGAAGATGAAATCTGGATCACAGAACACCTAACCATTTAGAATCAGAATTTATCAGTGGAGTTAATGGATACAACCCTAAATTTCCCAGATTCAATTGTTTCTTCTCGAGAAATTAAACTAGACAGAATTGAAAGAGTGAGATTTGGGATGATGACATACCTGGGCCTCTCAAGAGACTATGAAAGGCGACTTCTTTGCAAGTAAATCACTGAAATAATAGGTTGGAGGAGAAGAGAGAGAGAGAGACAACGTAGAGAAATTGAAAATTGTTTTTAAGAACTGTCGAAAGGCGTAAGAGGAGAGAGCGATCGTATTCGACCTCGTTTCGTCGCTGATCGTGGAGGAAAGAGTGGGGTTGTTTCTGTAATTAACTGTTAACTTCAAGGGTTTATATTGCTACACACAAAATAAATATATATAGGGACAGCTCATTGCGTATGGTGGGACCGTTTTTTTCGTGTCCAAATCTGGACCCATTGTGGATCCCATCTTCTTAGTGCTACACTGCTTAGGACAAACTCTCAGGCAAACATTATACATTTCTTTTTTCGGATTCAAATTTAAAAAATAGCGTGCAAATAAATCATTTCGATCTAGAAAAGAAAGACGATTAGTATAGGGATGAAAATCTATGTTAATCCTGTGGTGAAATTTTCCAAATGGTTGATGACAACAATAAAGGGCATGTGGTGTTGAATGAGAGATTAGGTTGTTATTTTTGTAGATGTGACTGAATTAATCTTATTATTTTCTAAGTGAATGTTCCACTAACAGATTGTATAGTCTGTAGATTAGTGAGTGTTCAAATATAAGAGAAAGAAACACAACACAGAATGTTGAGAGGACCCTCTTGTTTGATCACAAGTATCCCAATGTTAATTTTCGTCTTTGGTGGTACTTATATGTCCATGTTCACTTACGAATCTCTCTTTTCTTTGTAAACAAAATCTATGAATCTCTTTTTGTTTCGTGGTTTACTATCTTAGTGTTTTTGTTTGGTTTGATTTAAATTGAAAATGTTTTATCACTGTATGATTATAGTTAAGCATTATATTCTTAAAAACATGGTATGGTACACAGATTTTTGTTTTTTTATCCACAACTTATATATAAACACAAACACACATATATGTATAATATGTTTTAAAGTTCGTAATAATTACACACACATATGTATAATATTTAGACCAGGTCGACCCGGAAGGTTTTCTTTAAAAACATTGGTAGTAGTAGCGCAGATCCAGCTAACGCCTTCTTGATACATTCTTAATGGAAACTTGATCCAACTGATCCAATCCGAGTCAGATGATAGTTCTTTCTCTCACTGGCTCGTAATGCCTTAGCCACACTCCAGTATAGACCTGTGCAGCCACACACAGTACAATGAGCCATAAACCGGAAAAAAAAAAAACCCTTTTGATCTATAAAGAAGTGTGCATAATGAACTACCTTTTCAAATCACTAATCTACCCAAGAGTGTATATATGTATCTATGCCTAATGTATTACCCATGAGCCAAAAACCTTTTTACTCATTGATCCTTCAAAAAATTTATGTATAAGGTATTATTACCCATGAACCCCCAAAGAAAACCCCAATGTTTAAGTCATTGATCTATCAAAGAGTGTATTTTACCTGTTGGGGTCTAATGATCTTAGTGTCAGGATCATCTAACGACTCACGCCAATGGGCCAAGTATCCAGCTACTCGCGCAGTCATGAATTCATGTGGGAATCCCATTGCCCTGTGTTTTTTTTGCCCATTTCAATTACCAACACAAAAGATTCAGGTAAAAAACTTGATTGTTACAACAACTCATTAGCAAGAATTTGTTAGATGACTCATCGATGTCTTACCTATAGATTAATCCAGTGTAGAAATCAACATTTGGGTATAGCTTTCTCTTAACAAAATATTCATCAGAGAGTGCTGCCTTCTCTAGAGCAACTGCTACCTGTAAATATCATACATAAATAAGAAAGAATTCAACAAACCAATCAACTAGGAGAGATACGTGAAGCGCAAGAATCTAAAGTACCTCAACCAGAGGATCCTTTCCAAGAATGGAGAACACTTATCCGCCAGTTTTTTAACGATTTTTCCTCGGGGGTCGTTGGTTCTGTAAATACGGTGTCCAAAACCTGACATCCTCCTCTTCCTGTGAGATAAAGAGTTAACATTAGTGGAATGACTCATCAAAATCCAGATACTTGTAGTCTTAAGTATTGAGTTACTTATTCTTCACGCTTTCAATGAACTCTGGAATATTTTCAACAGTTCCAATCTCTGATAACATCTTAGGCACAGCCTCAATTGCACCACCATGAAGCTGACCAAAAACAGCTCCAATGGCTCCCGCAACAGCAGTGTACACATCAGCACCACTACGTAAACACGATACTGAATTAAAACATATCTCATAGCAGCCTGAATGAAAAATCTCTAACCAGTACAGTGAAAAGTACCTAGAGGCAAGATGCCGAGCAGCAGCAGTAGAGGAATTCATCTCATGTTCAGCATGCAGTATGAAGAGGATATCAAGCACTCGAGCCAAACGAGGATAAGGCTTGTAAGACCTATTGCCCCTGTAATCAATTGAAGATTAAAGAACATATCATAGATTATTTGAAGGTATATAATCGGCTAGAAACGGATCTAAACTGACCAAAGCAGTTAAAAACTGTATAACCAAGTAAAGAGGAATGAAAGAGAGGACAGGGGAGTACATTGAGTGCACCATATAAAGGAAATTTTCTGTATAAGAAAGGTTGGTCGAGGGAAGAACAAGAGGCATGCCTACTGTCTTCAAATAAGAAGCCACTACAATTGTTGGTATCTGCAAACACGTTATGTTACTTACTAATTCACAGTCCGGTTACATATTAAGGCACCAAAAATCAAGAGACACAACAATGATACCTGTCCAAGAATACGAACAATCTGTTTCTCACGAACTTGTTCTGACTTGTAAATATCTTGGCCCTGCTCTCAGTGGAAATCAAGAACATAAAAACAAAAATTGGACATGTTCAGAAAATGTTAACAGTGCCAAAGAAATAGGATTACAAATTAACATACCATAAGAGCAGGATTTGCATCAGGATAAAATATGGAAAGTGCACTCATGGCAGTGATAAAAATTCTCGGTGGATGTGCATCATGAGGCATGGACTGTATCATATCCTGCCAAAACATTCAAAAATAGTCTCAGGTCGAAGATTGGAAATTCTCGGTAACAAAGGTAACAGAGAAAGAATAAAAAAGAGAGTATGAAAATCCATATGAGGAAAGAATAGAAATTCACCAACACTCCTTGTGGCACAGCTGAATTCTGAGAAATTGCAAACTCCCAATCAGCTAGCTGACTTTGAGAAGGCAGATTCCCATAAACTGCAAAAAAACGTAGTATATGTTATATAAATAACCTAAAAACGTGAACACTAAGGAAGACAAAAGACCTACCTAGAAACTAAAGATGAAAAATATCTATATATCCAATGAAACTATGATAAAAAAACATTTGCATGTCCAAAAGTAAAACATGCAACTAAAAGATGATCAAGACTTACTTAGGAGATAAGCAACCTCAGTATAAGTACAACTCTCAGCCAACTCTTCGATTGGGTATCCCCGATACCGGATGATTCCTTCATCTCCGTTGGTGTAACAAATCGAAGATCGAACCGGAGCCGTGTTTAAATAACCAGGATCGTATAACTTTATCCCCTTGTCTTCCTTCCCCGCTGTTATCTGCACACCAAACATGCAAATCCATCTTTAAGCTAATAATATACACAACAAATCAATTCTCTTCCAATAACAACTCTTTATATACCTTCTTGAGATCAACGGCTTTAACGGTACCATTTTCTGAGACTGGGACCTGATATTTCTTTCCCGTACGCTCATCGAAGATTGTCAAGTTTCCATGTGGTGCAGCACTCGTGTGAGCCGATGTGCACCATGGCTCGATCGCCGGCAAGTGTGCTGAGAGAACGGCTAATCGAGCGTTCACTCTCTCTGAATTCTCCATTTTCAGCGAAGAAGAAACCAAGTGATCAGAAGCTTAAGTGGCAAAAACTGAGAATTTATAGTGTGTAAATAATTTATTTATTTTAAAAAAATTAATATAGCATTTAAATCTCGATCCACACTTTTGTTACTTTTAAGGGGTGATTGGCGTGAAGGTTGTAACGCCTATAGAGTATTTCACTGCTTTTATACTGTCTTTTTCTTTTTAGACGGTGAACTTTTCTGACGTTTGTTAGTGCTACGTACACTGCTAAGGATAAAATCTCACGCAAACATTTTCTTTTTCCCGGATCAAATTTAAAGATAGCATCCAATAAAATCTTTTCGATCTAAATAATTAAAAAAAAAAATCATTTCATGGTAATTTTGTGGTGTTCCAAATGGTTTGAGGAAAAATGTCATAGGATGTTGAATTAGAGATTAGTTTATTGTTTATGACTTGGATACATATATCCATCCACTCAGGATATGATTTTGGCATTAAATTTTTCCCCACCCAATGTGTTCTGTTCAATACTATAAATCTTTAGAACTAAAGCAATGTGTTACGTTAACAGGAATAAGATCTTCTTTTAGAACTTTCCTGTTGTTCTTGTACACACATCTACTATATATATATATATATATACTGAAGTTCATGAATAGATTGACATGTCCTCGACCGGATCGACCCATAAGGTTTCGGGGTCAGATATAAAAGCATTGGTAGTAGTAGGATTGAGACTAAAGCGCAGATCCAGCTAGCGCCTTCTTGATGCATTCGAAATGGAAACTCAACCCAAATGATCCGAATCCGAGTCAGTTGATAGTTCTTTCTCTCACTGGCTCGTAATGCCTTAGCCACACTCCAGTATAGACCTGTGCAGCGCGCCACACAATACAGTGAGCCATAAGCCAAACAAAACTTTTCATCTATAAAAGAAGTGTATTTTTGCCCATTTCAGTTACAAACACAAAGATTCAGGTAAAGAACTAATGGTTACAACAACTTATGAGCAAGAAATTTGTTAGACGACCCATCTATCTCTTACCTATAGATTAATCCAGAGTAGAAATCAATATTTGGGTAAAGCTTTCTCTTAACAAAATATTCATCAGAGAGTGCCGCCTTTTCTAGAGCAACTGCTATCTGAAAACATCATACACCAAATCATTTTTAAACCACATTCATCATACATGCATGCGCATAAGAAGGATTTCAACAAATTAACCAATCAAGTAGGAGAGATACGTGAAGCACAATAATCTAAAATACCTCAACCAGAGGATCCCTTCCAAGAATGGAGAACACTTCATTTATAAGGATTTTTCCTCGGGGATCGTTGGTTTTGTAAATACGGTGTCCAAAACCTAACAACTTCCTCTTCCTGGGAGAAAAGAGTTAACATTAGTGGAGTGACTCATCACAACCCATATACTTATAGTTTTAACTCCTAAGTATTGAGTTACCTATTCTTAACGTCTTCGATGAACCCCGGAACATTTTCAACAGTCCCAATCTCTGATAACATCTTAGGCACAGCCTAGCTGCGCCACCAAGAATTGAACCAGAAATGGCTCCAACAGTCCCCGAAACAGCAGTGTACACATCAGCACCACTACATAAACACAATACTGGTTACAACATATATCTCAGAGCAGATCCAAAGAATCTCTAACCAGTGATAATTAAGTACCTAGACAAAAGATGCCTAACAGCAGCAGTAGAGCAACTCATTTCATGATCAGCATGCAGTATGAGGATGATGTCCAACACTCGAGCTAGCCTAGGATTAGGCTTGTAAGATGTATTCCCCCTGTAATCAATAGAAGATGAGAGAATATTATCTCTGCTACATACATGTTTAAAGCGAACAGAACTAAACTGACAAAAGCAATTCACAATACATTGAATCCAGCATATAGAGTAAATTGTCTGCATAAGAAAGGTTGCTTGAAGGAAGAAGAACAAGAGGCCTCCCTAATGTCTTTAAATAAGCAGCCACTGCAATTTTTGGTGCCCGCAGACAAGTTATATACTAATTCAGAGTCCGGTTATACATACATTAAGGCACCAAATCAAGAAACACAACAATACCTGTCCAAGAATACGAACAATCTGTTTATCACGAACTTGTTTTGATTTGTAAATATCTTGGCCCTGCACCCAATGGGGATTTCCATGAAATCAAGAACAGTACCAAAAAAAACAGGATTACAAAACTTACCCTAAGAGCAGGATTTGCATCAGGATAAAAGATGAAAAGTGCACTCATTGCAGTGACAAGAACACCCGTTGGATGTGCATCATGAGGCATGGACTGTATCATATCCTGCAAAACATTCAAAAACAATCTCACGCCGAAGATTATAGATTCCCCGTAACAGAGGAAACAGAGATAGTATGAAAATCCATATGAGGAAAGAGTAGAAATCCACCAATACTCCTTGTGGCACAGTTGAATGCTGCAAACCTTAAACTCCCAATCAGCTAGCTGACTTTGAGAAGGCCGATTCCCATAAACTGCAATAATATTATATAAAACAGAAAAAATTTCAAGACCTACTCACAAAAGATGATAAATTTCTATCCAATAAAACTTCATCTTCGTTTCAATAGCAAGACTATGATCAAACATTTGCTTATCCAACAGTAAAATATAAGCTACAAGATGATCAAGACTTACTTAGGAGATAAGCAACCTCAATAAAATTACAACTCTCAACCAACTCTTCGATTGGGTATCCCCGATAACTTAGGATTCCTTCATCTCCGTCGATGTAACAAATCGAAGATCGAACAGGAGCCGTGTTTAAATAACCAGGATCGTATAACTTTATCCCTTTCTCATCCTCCCCTGTCGTTATCTGTTAAACCAAACATGCAAATCCATCAATAAGCTATATAGTATATATATAAACAATATAACAACAAATCAATCGCTTCATAGTACTAAGGATCACAGTGACAAAACGAAACACTTGATTTTACAACTAACTTCAGAATAACAACTATCGTTAATTCGTTATATATATACCTTCTTGAGATCAACGGCTCCATCCTCTGAAACTGGGACCTGATATTTCTTTCCGGTACGCTCATCGACGATGGTTAAGTTTCCTTTAAGGGATCCATGCGATGCAGGACTTGTGTGAGCCGATGTGCACCATGGCTGTTCTAGTCCGGCGAGATCAGACACCGCCGCCAAGTGCTTAGAGAGAACGGCCAATCGAGATTTTACTCTCTCTGAAATCTCCATTTTCATTTCAACAAAAGTAAAACTTAGAACATAAAGAAAGCAGCAGCATATCGTTTAAGGAGAGAACACGTGGAGGAAGCGAAGAAACCAAGTGACTGTAGCTAGGCTTAAGTGGGAAAATTTGATAGTTTCAAGTGTGTAAATAAATAACTAAAACTTTAAAAGAAAAGTGTGTAAATAATTAATTTCATTTCAGTAATTATTATACCATTTACATTCCCATTCACACTTTTGGCGTGAAGGTTGTATAAGTTTGTAACGGCTGTAGAGCATCTCTCAACTTTTATTAGTGTTTTTTCTCCAATTAGACTTTTGTCGTTTTTTATTATTTTAAAATCTGTAACAGTGGCGGG
>VBRH01000071.1:169837-193821 GCA_014578085.1 Cardamine resedifolia
TTTGGATTTTCATAAATGTTTTTGGTCATCTAAAATAGTCACATCAATGTGGTTAGTTAATGTGCGTTGTTAAAAGATGAATTAGTCTCTTTTTTTAGGGAAGAAAGAAAAAACAAAGATGAAGAGGGCAACGACAAGCGATATCGCTCTATGTTATGGTTTTAGTAGTTGCAAAACACTTGTCTTCTCTTTATGTGGTTGAGAAATATGGGCCAACCAAGTAGACCCAATTTGACGGTTGATCTTTGGGACAATGGTTACATGGGTGTGGGTCCCCTATGCATCATACTCTGTCTGTAATCGGGTTATTATTACTTTTTCTTTTTCTTTTCTAACATTAATCGTATGTTCATATTATTTATCTATGAATTTTCAACCCACACCACGATCAAAACATCTTATAAGATCCGGTGAAAAACTTGTAATATATTTTCCTTTGGTAAAATTTTACTGTTTCTATTGTCTTAATGAACAACTTGTAATGTCATCATCACTAAAGTATTTTTGATATTGTCATATTACAAAATGATTATCTATTGTTTACAACGGACAAATCTACAACCTTATTTTTAAAAATAAAATAAAATTGCAATTTGCTCTTTAGTTTTCAGTAAAAGAATCGAATATCATGAGACCAAACGCTCAATGATTTGGTTAGGATTTGAGTGTCCCAATGTCAAATGGAACTTGGGGTAATGACATTATTTTAGAATTTAATTCGTTTTCTAATAATCGAAAAGTTCAAGACCAAATTTGGTTAGACACTACTAATTCCCAAAGAGAACGTGTTTGGATGTATTCGTTCTCCAGATGTGAATTGTTGCTGTATTTTTTTTTTTGTTTGTTGATGCGAAATGTTGCTTTCTCAATTTGGTTCACATAAAAAAAATCAAAATCTAATTCTACAAAAGGTCTAACAGACATATATTTCGCATATACAAGAATACTATTGAATAAGATTTTCTTTGATGTAAAATAGATTTAAGTGATAATGCAGATATTGTTTTTAATTGACTCCGGAAGAAGGAAACAAAAAGATGCTCGTGACATGGGCTTCCACTGCCAAAGCCCACATGCGTCGGATCTGCCATGAGAATATCATCAACATCATTAGTGATATCATCATAAAGATCATCATGATGTGCATGTGCAATGATCGCAATATTCTCATCCTCTCTGTCACCAGGTAAGTATGGCTACAAAGTTATTTGTCCATAGCAGAAACAGAACAAATTTTATTTTCTCTTAACAGTTTGTGTCGGTGATATTTTTGTACTAACAGGTTGAAACATACTATATAGTTGTCCTAGCCCTCAAAGCCAATTTTGGCATCAGTACATTTTTGACATACTGGAACCTATTATACACAGACTAGTATTCAGATTCATGTTCAAAGGAAGATAGAACACTAGAAAACAGATCAGTTGTAACCTGCAGATCCATGTTCCAAACAGACTTGTTTATTCAACTAATGAGAACAAAGGTTTGTTTTTGAAGCATTATATAGTTCTCTCATAAAACTTGATCTGGATCTTGCACTTGGACGATCTAGGAGCCTTTGGCAGATGTTTGGTGAGACGAAACTTTTCCTTTTCGTCTATTGCACGAGTACGGACTTTGACAAACTCAAGACGTGACCATTTCTCTGGGAAATATTTCATTTGCTCTAGCTCTGCGATTGTTCCTACAGACTAAAGTTATCTTCAAAACTTTCACAAGACATGACAATAGACAAAACACCAGCAACATATTTAAGACAGTCAACTAAGAACACATCAAAGTTAAAACAAAGTAACTATGAACAAGGAGTGTACACAAACAGAATTAAGGTTTGCACAGACTTATGGAACTAGGAGGAACAAACTCGAGTTATTTGTCTTTTTATGGAAAATTGATCTCGATCTTGCACTTGGAGGAAGCTCTGGGAAGCGTTAGAAGATCGACTTCTGCAAAACCTAGAAAAACTCCTTAATTCTGTTTGTGTAGGATCCCATTGTTGAAGAAACGTCACTTTTAAGATATGTTCTACGTTAATCAATATTGTGAAAAATCCAAGTGAGCAGTCTAAGTAGAGCTGATTAAAAAACAAATAGAAACAAATGATGATAAAACCCCAAGACAACAGAGCAAAATGTAACAAAAAAATGAACACAAACCAAACGAATTAAACTTGTTCTTCAAGCATTACTTAAGTTTTTGATTAAATTTCAGCAGATCCTTGGTGAGTCACTCAAGCCCTTTCCTTGTTGCTAATTACCTAGGCACCAACTTTCACCAATTCAAGACATGGCAATATCTCTACTCTCCCATTAAAAAGCCAAGGATTAAATGTGAAAACGTAAATTTTGAAATTGTAAAGAAGCAGGAATGGTTTCCTCAAGTACATGAATCAAAACCGTACTTAAGCAAAATAAAAGTTAAAAAAAGAGAAACAAAGAAAGCAAGTTTTCACTTTCGAAGACTTCATAGACTAGTCCACCACCGGTACAAGTGAGCAAGCACCTTGAAACTGAGATTGCAACTTGACGTCTCGTTGATTTTCATCAGTGTATCCTCGACAAGTTCAAACCATTTAGGGAGTTCGAACAGTGCAGCTTCATACATTTCGGCAAATATCTCCATCTCCTTCAAACTCGGACAATAGTCCAAGAAATGCTTTATCATGTGCACCTCTTTTATTGTTCCTCTGAATCCTTGAATCTGTATCTTCTTCACAGGACAAGACATAAGCGAACGACCTTTCTTCTTCCTAGAAAGGCAGTCACAAACATCTCCGCATTTCTCTGTTACCTCATGTAAGAGACCCTGAATGAAAGATAAAGAAAACAATAAGCGATGTCAAAGTCAAAAGTAAGGAAACTAAAACAAGTGATTTGGTGTTTCATATCATACCCCGATGAATAGATTTTCTAAATGTGGACTGTTCCTTAGAAGAAGTGGTATTGCTTGCCATCCTTGCTGCATGACACTCTTAACATTTAAAGTGGTAAGGTTTCTGAAAATTGGCATCGTTTCACAGCAAAGAGAGAGCACCTGAATCAACAAGAGATCGACATTGTTATGTTCCACAAATTGAGACGAAATGTTCGGTTTTTCCTTCTTTAATAAGACCAGCTGAAGTAAGAAGTATTACAAAAGAGAACAAAATCGAAAGCTGACCTCGAAAGTAACAGGAGATAAGTGAAATATCTTCCCATTTCGTATGCCATGAATAAGATTCCACACATTATCTCTTGCTCTATCGAGTCGATCTTCAGTTAATACAAGGCTGATCCCAACCTCAACTAAATTTCTCAGGTTTACCAATGGATAATCGTCCGCAACAAAATCACAGTAGTCTAAGAAAACAAGATTCGGTGTATCGAATGAAAAAGTGCCTAAACAGCCGTCTTCGGAGATAATCTTGAGCCTCTTGAGGCTTGGACTTGACAAGATCTCATTCCTATCTCTCCACTCCATATTAAGAAGCCCTAATTCCTCAAGAACAGGACAAGCAGGAAGAAGAGTCCGAAACTGACCCCTACCAAACCCAACTGAGTCAAGAACAAGAGTCTTAAGCATTGGTAAGAACATGTCATCGTCAAGATCAACTCCAAATCCTACTTGCAGCTCAACTAATGTCTTACTAACAGATATCTCATAAGGCAGCGAATAGTCTTCTTCAAATTCAATGGATAAATCAAGGTGAGAAACA
Organism: Cardamine resedifolia; assembly: GCA_014578085.1. Classification (NCBI taxonomy): domain Eukaryota; kingdom Viridiplantae; phylum Streptophyta; class Magnoliopsida; order Brassicales; family Brassicaceae; genus Cardamine; species Cardamine resedifolia. The sequence goes on from VBRH01000071.1 coordinate 173,532, forward strand.
CCGCGTTGCAACACATTACATATCCAACCATCCACACGATATGGATCTCTTAATGGGAGAATCACCCTGCAATGCCAAAACCCTATCCACAAAATCCATGAAACTCTGAACAATTCCGTCCTTTTCCTGTTTACCCTCTTGGGGATGCAGAAAAACAGAGTCATCGAAATCAAGATTAGGGACAAACGCAAACAGATTAGGCCACCTCTTTGCGAGAAGAGATGTTGAAGCAGCCTCCTTTGTTGGAAGGAAGGACAAGATAAGAGAAATAACCTCGTCCGGCAACTTGCTGAAGAGATCCATCTTCTCAGGGTCCATTTGTCTCGCAACTCTGTTAAGCAGTTCAAACATAAAGCATACATAATTTACCAAACAGTTCTACAGGAGGAGACAAGGAACAGAGTAATTAAATAAAACATGATTCTAACTCTACAGAAGGAAAAGGAAAGAGGAGAAACCTTGTCAAACAAGAAACCACTCAGAGCAAATTGACGAGTGAATTTTTGTAATTTTCTACGTAGTTTGTTTTTCCTCTTCTTTTACAAAATCTTGGAAAACTTTCAGATTTGTGGGACAAGCAAACGCATATTTTGCACTCATCAAAATTCGGGTAAATTTGGTGGGGTAGTTTAAAAAAAGGAATATATATATTTATATCCGGTTTGGGAAAAAGAAAAGAGTGACCGGTTTCTTTGGCGGGATTGTAAAAGTTGATGCATTGAAAGTTTGAAACGGTGCGTCTCCTCCATATACCACCACAGCGAAACGTTGCGTTTGTCTTGGTCTTCGAAACGAAGATTTGGTGTGAAAACAAACAGAAATTAAGATGCTAATTAATGGATTTTGTGCAAACTGAAATTCGATTATCAATGAAGATGCTCAAACAAGTGAATTATCAAATAATTAATTAATCATAAGTAAAAATATGTATGAAAATTTAGTTAGCATGCTACACTTCTGAACAAAACCAATTCAGGCCAGGAAATTAGATGACCAAACCAATCCATAACCTAATATAAATACGTTTCGTGGTCTCCTCTCAAACTCCGGCTCTATCTCTCTTCTAGAAAACAGCCTAAATCTGCCCTGGGTTTTGGATCTTTGCGTCTGTACCAAGGTAGGTGCCGACGTTAACTGATATGTCTGCCTCTCGTGATTTTATTCAAAGTTTCACTTATTTTGCTTTGGTTGGTTTTACTCATATTTGCGTTGTCAAAGTTTCAAAATTAATTTTGCGTTGTTAGCTATGATTTATCGGTTAAAACTCATGTATGTATTACTTGCCTCAACCTGTGGAAGTGTTTGGTACTTGTTGATGTTCTACATTGCTTAAGAGCTTTGTGTAGTTTTTAAATGTACCTCTTGTTATTTCTGCAGAGATGATGGATCGGATCAGCAGTCTACCTGACGAGCTTCTTTGTAATATCTTGGCCTTCGTTACGACAAAGGAGGCTGCATTGACTTCGGTTCTCTCCAAGAGGTGGCGTAATCTGTTTGCCTTTGTCCCTTACCTCGATATTGATGACTCTGTCTTTCTGCTTCCTGAAGAAGGTAAGCGAGAAAGAGACGTAATTCTGCAAAGCTTCATGGATTTTGTGGACAGAGTATTGGCTTTGCAGCGTGATTCTCCCATTAAGAAATTCTCCATAAAGTGTCAAACTGGTGTTGATTCAGTTCGTGTGAATCAGTGGATATGTAATGTGTTGGCGCGTGGTGTTTCAGACCTTGATCTTTTGACTGATTTCAAACATTCATATTGGTTGCCTCGCGAGGTTTCTGCCAGTAGGACACTAGTTGAGCTGAAAGTAGGAAGTGGATTTGATCTTCATTGGTGGCCCAATGATATATGCTTACCAATGCTTAAAAGTCTCGTTCTTGATTCTAGCGAATTATATATTGGTGACTTTCAATCCTGCGCTTGAGGAGTTAGCCATGAGTAATATGCGGTGGTTGTCTAATGTGACTCTGTCAAGTCCGACGCTTAAAAAGCTAACTATTGATCTCCATGGTATCCTTAACGAAGTAAATCTGAAGAGTCTTTCATTTGATGCTCCAAGTCTTGTTTATTTGAATTACTGTGATTTTCTTGTGGAGGACTATCCACAAGTTAACTTGAAAAACTTAGTCACGGCTCAAATCAACCTTTTTTTAACTCAAGATCAAGTCGATCAAGCAAGAGTACTAAATAATAATGGGTTGGTGGATGGTGTTTTTCCTGGTCTTGGTAATGTGTGGAAGTTTTTTAATGGCATAAGAAATGTGCAACAACTTTACTTATCTCCTGATACCCTTGAGGTCAGTTTGCTGTTCTGTTCTGTTCTGTTCTCTCTAATTGTAAATATTTTTTTTTTGGAAGGAACCCATTATTATTCCAGTCGGGTGATTCTAGTGAGGTTTTGTCTTTTGTTTTCAGGTGCTAAGCGATGCCGGTGTTCAAAAACCTCAAATTGTTAAGTATTTGGAGTGACATAAGTCGGGGATGGCAAGCAATGCCAGTTCTTCTAAGGAATTCTCCACATTTAGAAACTCTAATCATTGAGGTAGAATTATATAATCCATTACTTGCACAAAACATGTGTTAATGATGCAGTTTCATACTTATTGTCTCGTTAATATGGTTTCAGAGTCTATACCACTATGTGACAAATAAATGTGGGTATGCCTGTGACTGCATTTCTCGGGGGACCGAAGTCCGTCCGCTTACATCTTGTCCAGTGAAGAAGTTACAGGTTTATATGTTCCAAGGAACAAGTAGAGGGTTAGAGATGATGATGCATTTCTTGAAGATTTTTCCAAGCTTAAAGGAGATGGAGATATATGCTCATGAAAATAGTCCTACACTATTCAAAGAACCTCGAGTGTTTGAACTTGTTGGGAAGATGATAAACCTCAACCTCCTCGACAATTATTTTTCGAGTTGCAATGTTCATTTTATGGCCCACAGTTCCTTGTATGGAAAGTGGATTCCACAGTGGAGTATTCGTGGGAGTAAACAGCACAGCTCATAGTTTTTGTCAAACTCTCCTAATTGCGTTTTCTCACTGTATATTCTTTTATGTTTTTGCAATTTTTGCTTTGATGTATTGGCACTCTTTTGACGAAACAAAAAAAACGTGTCCAAGTCCATCTTTCAGCTTATTAACAACTCAGCACATTCAGCAAACAAACTACAAAGTTTTGGTTTAGCTACCAAAACATACATCCGACTACTAATAGCTTTTATAAATAAATCATAGGGAAAATGGCTCTTTACCAAAACTACGAGCAAGTTTTCATACTCGAAGACTTGATTGAGCAGTCCATTTCGAAGACAACATCACAACTCGATAACTCATCGTAGAGGTTCAGTATCTTCTCAACAAGCTCAAACACTCCAGGGTTTTCAAAGTCTGTAGGACCATCCTCTTCAGGAAAGATCCCCACCTCCTTTAAACACCTAAAAGACCTTAAGAAGTGTCTGATCATATTTATCTCTCTCATTGTTCCTTTAAACCCTCGAATCTCTAACTTTTTCACTGGACAAGATATGAGCGATCGACCTTTGTCTGCCCGAGGAATGCAGTCACAAAAATCCCCGCATTTATCTGTCACATAGTGTAAGAGGCCCTGAAAGCATACATGAGACAAGAAGGTTATTGCGAATCTGAACAACACCTTGAACAAATGTTTTGTCCAGGTAGTTTCATGGTTTATAGAATTGACCTCAATGACTAGAAATTCGAGATGTGGACAGTTTCTCAGCAGATCTGGCATCGCTTGCCATCCTCGACCCTTGTTGCTCGTAATACCTAATATTTTGACGTTGTTGAACACCGGCATCGATTTAGAGCATAGAAAAAGCACCTGAAAACAAGACACAACTCAATTAGACGTTTTGCAGTTAATGTTCACAACTAGACCAGAGAGAACATAATAGAAAACTGACCTCTAGAGTATCAGCAGTTAAGTAAAGTCTCTGAACATTTTGTATGCCATTCATGAGCTTCATCACATTGTCAAATGGAAGAACAATAGCTTCCTCATCATTCGCTAACAAATCATTATCTGGCGCTCTGGCCAGCTCAATTTGATCTTCGTCAACCATAAAGTTGATTCGAGCCTCAACCAATTTTTTCATATTAACTAATGGATAGTCCTCCGCAACTAAATCAGAGTAGTTTAAGGAAAGCAGACTCGGAGTATCAAAAGAAATGCTCTTTGGATTTTCGAAGGCTTCCCAATGGATACTTAGCACTAGCTTCTTGAGGCTTGCACTTGACACGGTTTCATCCAATTTCATCCGCACCATATTAGCCATTTGTAACTTCTCAAGCACAGGGAAAGAAGGTAGAAACATCTCAATCTTACCACAAAAAATCAAGTCTGAATCAAGATCAAGAGTTTTAAGCATTGGTAAGAAAGTTCTTTGATCATAAGTCCACCAATCAACAGAATTTTCACTTCTTATTTTCAACTCAACTAGTGTCCTATTGACGAACATCTCTTGAGGCAGATAATAACCATCTTCGATATCCTCGTAGGCAAAATAAGTGAAAAGATCAAGATATGAAACACCACGCTGCAGCACATTACATATCCAACGATTCACACAATCTGGATGAACACAAGTTATGCACTTGAGAGAGAATTTCTCAATGGGAGAATTGCCCTGCAGAGCCAAAATTCTGTCCACGAAATCGACAAAGCTCTGTCGAATTCCGTCCCCTTCCCCTTTACCCTCTTCAGGATGAAGAAAGACAGAGTCATCAATGACAAGATTAGGGACAAGTGTCCACAAACTCTGCCACTTCTTGGATAGAACCGAAGTCAAAGCAGCATCCTTAGTGGGAAGGAAGGACAATATATGACAAAGAACTTCTTCTGGTAGAGTATCGATCCAATCCATCTTCAGTACACGAGAATACAAGTACATTTATTACCAATCCATTCAACTGTGCAGGAATTATGTAAGCATCGAGAATCTAAATAGGTAAAAATTGTTGATTCAAACATGAAATTAAACCCCAAAAAGAGAATACAGGCGAAATGGGAACAGGGCTAAACCCAGTCAACAACGCAAATAGAAATCCACCAAAAAGGAAACTTTGAGCTAAGAAACATCCAAAAGAGAATAGAATCAGTAGATGCAGAAGAGATGAGTAAACTTCAGCATTTACCTTGTTACAACCGCTTAATCCAAGATTCAAATTATAGGGTTTTAAGTGAATGCGTGCAGTGAGAAGAGAGAGAGTGAGAGCTGGGAGTTCTTAATCACTGGTTTCTGTGGCCCTACAAGCAAAGAAATGAAGAAAAGCAAATATCCAGGGAGAAGCAGAGGGGAAAGGCCAAGACTTTCAGGTTCGTATTCGAGAAGACATGCAAAGGCATCTGAGAAACCGAAACATCTAATTTTAAGAGGAAGAAGAAGACTAGCAAACAAACAAAATTGAGGGTTTAATAGTGAATGTTGGTTCTATTTTATCTGGTTTTCTAAATAACACCGGTTTAATTCGGTAGACAAACCAGGACTGCTGGACTTTGGGCTACGAAAGTATGATGAAACAATTCAGGCCCAAGTAGAGAAGCCCAGTGGCAAACTAGTAATTACAGGGCTGATTATTGCAAAAGGGTTTTGAATTGCAGAATATTAAAACAGAGCATTGTTCTTCTTCTTCTTAAAGTTGTGACAACGTAGGTTTATGCAAACTGGTCCAGAGAAAAGCAATGGATCATGTAATAGAAATATCTGATTGAAATGACGTCGCATCATATTAGTTTCTAAACAAAATTCCAAAGGAGACGGTTTACCAAACTATGAGCTAATTGTTTTCATTCATTGTGCAGTCTTATCCAAGGAACCACACACCAGGAACTGAACATCACAACTATAAAACTCTTGCAAGAGTCTGAGCCTCTGCGCAATAGGTCCAAACACTCTAGAAACTTCGAGGTCTGTACGATCCTTCTCTTCAGCATAAACTTTTAGTCTTTTATGGCTTAAGTTGGGTTCTGTTGTAGTTGATCGACTCTTGTTAACCTTTGTCACTTTGAGTAAAACGTCAAAAAGAAAAGAAAAACTCAAAGCAAATAGCTGATGAAAAAACAGAGTCATGCTCAAAGGGAGCTACCAGGAGGAATAAACTTGAACTGGATCTTGCACTTGGGCGATCTAGGAAGATTTAGCAAGTTGGTGCTGAGTTGAAGCTGTTCCTCGTCGTCTGTTTTATAATCACAAACTTTGACAAGCTCAAGACATGACAGTTTCTCCAGGAAATGTTTCATGTGCTCCAACTCTCTTTTACTTCCTCTGTACTCGGTTATCTTCAGAATCTTGACAGGACATGATTCTAGGAAAGAATACTCCGACAAGCACTCACAAAAAGGTTCATCATCTTCAGACTCCGACTCATCATCATCATCATCATCATGTTCATCATAATAGTTCATCTCATATTCATCATCATTGCCCAAATGATAATTATAGTGCAAGGGACCCTGAAACAAGAAGGATAGTTAGAGATCGGAGATTTTAGGTTTGTATTCCTTAAATGTTTTGGGGTCCTTCCTTACCCAAATGACAAGAGTCTTTAGATTTGAAGACTTCTTTAGCAGATATGGCAGAGTTAGCCAACAGAATTTATGTTCAGTCGCAACACATAACTTATGCAGGTTTTCAAATACAGGGATTGATTCACGGAAGAAATAAAACGCCTGAAACAAAACAAACAAAAAAATCAAAACCTCAAGAAATAGTGAGATAACAAAGAAGAAAACAATATAGCACACTTACCTCCATAGTGTCATTACATGATAAGGTTAAGGTCTCAACATTTCTTAACCCCTTAAGCAGATTGGTTATATTGCTTGTATCACATTACGTGCATATTGTCCAATCCAGGCGCGATCTAGTGGCAACCTAAGACCGACCGTTGCTTCAACAAGGGACTCGAGATTAACCATTGGATAGGATTTGGGAGCAAAATCATAGTACTTCAAGTGTGTAAGACTTGGAGTATCAAACTTAATGCCCTCGAAATCATAATCAATATTACCAATATAAGCAAAGTAATATCTCAAGGGTCGGACTGGACACAGTGCGAGACCATTCCCAATGCTCCCATTCAACATTAAGCATCATCAACTCCACAAGCACAGGGCAAGCGGAAAGTAGCTTTTGGAACACACAACCACAAAGATTAAAGAATTTAATTGAATCAATAATGAGAGTCTTAAGCGCCGGAAGAAGAGCATTCTCAGGGAGATTATCGATTTTCAAGATTGACCTTAGTTCAAGCTTAACAAGCGTCTTGCAAGTGAAGACCTCAGAAGGAAGTGAATATCCTTTGTCTAGGCTAACCCACATATCAAGTTTAAGCTCCAAGACACCACGCTTCAGCACATTACAGAGGAAACGGTTGACATGAGCAAGATTATGAGCCCTGCGATATTTTAGAGAGACGTTCCTTATGCAGGAACTGGCAGGCAGAGCCAGCAGTCCATCCAAAAATTCCGTCAAACTCTCTTGATTCTCATCTGTGCCATCAAACTCAAGATTTGGTATGATAGTAAAGAGATTTTGCCACCTCTTTGAGAGAACAGATGCGAAAGCAGCTTCCTTTGCCGAAAGGAAAGATACAATGTGACCAATGATTTCATTTGATAGACTGCTGTTTCTATCCATCTCTTTTCTCAGGCCACAAAGAATCACCCACTAAAAAATCTGCAAACAGGGAAACGTCACGTTATGATTCTCTGGAAACAAAAATAGTTTTAAAGTGGAGATGTATACCCAAGATATAAAGGACACAAAGCAAAACCGATTATGTGAAACTAAGAAACATACAAACGCATATGAGAAACTAAGAAGCCACTCAAACCAGACTTTAAACCAAAAGTAATTCAAACTAAGCATAAGAGATGACCTTGGAAAAGAAGCGGAGTGACCCAGTCAAACTGATAAATCTTATGGAATAGAATATTATATTGAGCTCTGTTGATGTTAAGAGAAACGATACACTTCATCTAACTAAATCTATCTAAAAAGGACATAGATAATCCTGAAAAAGTAAATATTCTAAATCTCTTAATCCTTATCACAATATTAAGATTTCTAGAATATTCTTAGGTTTGGTTTACGGATTTCATAAACTGACTTATCCATCCAAAAATAGTTGGTGTGCATGATACCAAATTATCTCCAATCAATTTGATTAGAAAATTTTCACAGCTAACTTACTACATACCAGAAAGCAGAAAACAGTTTGAGTTTGAGAGGACTACATAAAACCGCAGCCGAAACCACCTAAACTTAGGATAACTTGGGGAAAAAACCAAGAACACAATTTTAGGGCTTTGTAATATAATTGGTTTGGTTGGACCACTTTTAAGAACCAAAAAGAAAAACCGAACCAAATCAATTCATCCAATAAACCTAAGTTCCACAACTGAAGGCAGTGCATGGGAGGAACAAGGGAGAGGATGAATGATTCTTTGAGAAAGAGATCAAATCATTTGACCAAATGCTACATATGTTCCTGGTTGAGGCGGACTCTAGTCTAGTGTGAGTGGTTGGTTATGTTACTGGTGGCACAGATAGGGAGAGAGAGATAAGAGAGAACTCAGAGAAGAAAGCAAACTTGTAGCATTGTTCAAATATCTGCACAATTAGTTCAAACATTTTAGAGACTCCGAGATCTGATGACCATTCTCTTTATCATTTCTATTAACCTGTGTTCCTCAGGAACCCATGAATCTCTGACGTCTTCACTGGACAAGATATGAGTGAAACACCTTTGTCAAGGAACATATGTATTAAATATGTCCAAAATGGGTTTTTATTACACAAGTGTCACATGGTTTGTAAGAGAGAGAGTGATTATGAGCCTAGCAGCTTCTTCCACCTGGCGTAACCAAGGGTGACCATGAAGAGCACAATGCAAAGCGCAGTCACACTCCCCACAAAGTATCCAAAGATGCCATTTATGTTATACAATGGACATGGTATGTTCATTCCGAACAAGCCGGCCAACAATGTCTCTGCAGCTATTGCAAACGAGGCTATGGTCAATATCAGCTGCAGCTGGATCAGTTCGTTACGTTGATTATCCAGTTGTATGTTCACGTAGTCTTCCGTGTCGTCAATGTACTCCCTCACCGTTAGAATCTTGTTCCGCATTCCTTCCAGTTGCATGAAGTATGCCTCCAGCAACATCTCCAGATCCTCCACGTCATCTTCCTCTGTATTGCTAGTCACCATACTGGCGCTTCTGTTCGATGTATTATGTGGTGGAGCCATAATGCTGTTTGATGCTGTCCCCGCAAGTATTGCCTCGGTTTGCTGGTTCTGGATCCATTTCCTTGTTAAGTATAAATCTGCCATGTCTTCATTGTCATCTAACAAATGTTCGAGCTCATCTCTCACCTGAATAACATCCAACAGCTTTATGTTTCCATCCATCACACAACATTTATAGAATCATGGGAAAAGGTAACTAAATCAGCCTCTACCTTTTGTACACGGGCAAGCAAGCGGGTGAGATTACTTTTTAAACTTCGAACGTATTCAAGATTCTCGGTGCTGACATTCTTGGTGAGTTCATCAAGAACAGGCCAAGCTTCTGTCTCAAGGGCAGCCACACTGCTATCAACAAACGAGCAGACGACCTCGAGTGCAATCTCAAGGACCTGAAATTCAAAAGGAAGCTCACTCTGCAAACCCTCTGCAGCTTCAGGATCAAGAGTAGATAGTACATTTGCAGAAGCTTGCAATGCATTTTCAGTCCCATTCCTCTGAGGAAACTGTTGCTTGAGTCGTTCAACAAGTGGAAGAACCTCAGGGCGGAGAGGATCCAACAGCAACACTTCTTCTGCAGTAATTATTGCCTTTATCACCTCTAAATTGACAACAATTGCTTTGTCCCTAGCTGCAGAGCAAAACAAGCTTAGAACCTTATAAACAACAATGTCTTATATGATCTGATGATTTTTATTCTTATCTTATCCAATCCCAAGACCTAAATTATACCTAATTTGTGCAGAAATTGAAAAATTTATACCGAGAATGTTAGAAGAGTGGGAGAAGACAGGGCCAAGAATTCTCAAATCCCTAGCGGGAACAGAAGCACGTTTGATGATTGTACTCTTATCGCACTCCACTACCTCCATCGCACCAGTCCGATCAAACCTCATCCATAGCCTTGCTCCACCAGTTTTCTTCTTCGCTTTCCCCGTCACTCCCACAACAGGTCCCCCTGCGTTGATCGGCGTTGGCGGTGGCGGCGGTGGAGATGAAGGCGTCGATGTCTGAGCTGCGTCATCTTTCACAGCAGAACCTTTCTTCCGATGACGGATACTCGAAAGACGCCGAAACGATAAGGGGCCCTTCCCCATCGTGATCTATTACTATTTCTATCACCTTCTTCGCCGCAGGTTAGAGAATTTGGCGTTGGCCGCAGAAGAAATCGCCGAGCTCTGTCGCTTCTTCCTCAATTTCTCCTTTCCCGACGGATCCTTCCTCTGCCATAAACGCCAGTGAGGGCAATAGGGTTCGAATCGTAACTCTTTTTTTTAATGGCGAAATTGTTAAAAGCAAAATTTGCAAGCGGGTTGGCTCTTTCACTACACGTGGCACACTCTAACCGTAAGAAACTTGGTTATGTTTCTAGATTGGTTTGGTTAAGGTTTAGTATCACCTGATCTGAATCGGTTTGGTTTCGACCCATTGATCCAAAGTACAGTATTACTCTGTATAAATTAGATTCGAGATTCTTAAGACAAATGTCTATCACACATTATCCATAACATTGAACATTTGGGCTTAAGCTACAGTTTAAACTTTAAAGCACATTTCCTTTTGCAATCCACTTCTCATATATATACAAGTTATCACTGACCAGGAGCTGGACATTGCAACTCGATAACTTGTTGTAGTCTTTGATCATCTGCACGATAAGTTTAGACACGTCAGGGACTCTGAGCTCTGTAGGCTCATCCTCTGCAACATAGATCTCCATCTCCTTCTGACACTACAACATAGATCATACATGGATGACAAGAGTCTCTAGATTTGGAGACTTCTTTAGCAAGAATGGTAGAAATTTCCAGCAAAATTCATGATCATCACATGTAATAGTCAAAATGATATAGGTTTTAAACACCGGGATTTGCTTCATGGAAGTAAGAAAATGCCTGAAACAAAATAAATCAACTAGTCATTCATATAGATATGTAAATATTTGGATCAAGACCTCTAAGAAACATTCTCATCATCTCATATATGTAACCAGACAATTGGAACATCTTATGGAACCTACGATGCAGAATGTTAACACAATTTTGATGTTTTATCTTTTTGTCTTAATCAAACTCAAATTGTAATATCATGTTAGAGGGAAAGAAGAAACACTAGCACACTAACCTGGAAAGTCTTAGGAGACTGTAAGTTGATGATTTAAACATTTCTTAACCCATTGATCAGATTTGTTGGATTGCTAGAAATAGTATCGTGGTCGTTTACAAATCCACGGTAGGTGTGATCTACCGTCAACATAAGATCAAGCTTAGCTTCCACAAGGGAGTCAAGATTAACAATTGGATACTCATCTGGAACAATATCGGAGCACTCTAAATAGATAAGACGTATCTATTGTCACGCAAAGCTTGATAAGAAATTACTCTTCTTATTAATTGCAGGGTAAAATTACTCAAACCTTACAAACCTCTGTATCTTCTATGTGTCAAGCGATACCACAACTCAGTATTTATAAGCTTGACACAAAACCTCTAAAATAGAAAACCAACTACGATAAAGAAACTTAACATAACTCGATAACTTCCTAATCTCTTTAATATGTATATTTAGATTACTCCTAAATATACTCTCTTTTTTCTCCAAGCTATTTTAAGCTTACAACAGTATCTAAAGTTATTCTCTTAAAAGCATACCGATTATAATCTCCATGATGAATAATAAGTCTTTGAAGGGTTGGACTAGACAGGTTGCAAGACCATTTCCAGTGTTCCCATTCCATTTCATTTATGATTAATTCCTTGAGCACAGGGCAAGCATAAATAAGCTTTTCAAATGCAAAAAGATGACCCTTGAACAGAATTGAGTTTAGAACGAGGGTCACCAGCGCTGGTAGAAAAGCATTCTCAACAACAACAAAACCACTCCCATAAAGATTGCTCAGTTTCAGCTCGACGACTGTCTTGCAAGTGAAAAGCTCAAAAGGCAGTGAATATCGTCTCTCAGCAGCTATGTCGAGTTCAAGATTCAGGATACCACGCTTCAGCACAGCACATAGACATCGGTTGATCTGAGCATACTGAGCTTTGAAAATCTTATAGAGAAGTTCCTTACGCGAGAACTGGCTGGCAGAGCCGACACTCCATCCACGAAATCTGTGAAACTCCCTTGAATCTCATCTTTGTCACTGTCATCAAACTGAAGATTTGGTATGATGGTAAAGAGATTATGAAACCTCTTCGAGAGAACCGTTGTGAAAGCAGCCTCCTTTGCAGAAAGGAAGGACACGATGTGGCAAATAATCTCATTTGGTAAACTACTGATCCTATCCATCCTTTTCCTAAACCCCTTTTTTTTTTTTTTTGTCATCCCTTTTGCTAAACCCTAGTGAAACCTTTTACCACTCGAAAATCTCAAATAATGCCAACGGAGTTATCAAGCCACAAATTCAACGAACATACTACTATCACCCACTGCAACAATCAACAGACAAGAGAAAAGGCTGAAGAGTAAAATTACAAGAAAAAGATATGAGTAATCTTCGACAACCAACCTTCTACAGACGCCAAGGCTGAAGAGTGAAGACAAACCCCACACTTTTACTTGGAGAGGAGATACAAATGCATCTCATAAACTGATAAAAAGAAAAGGAAACGAAGCGTCTACAAAGAAATTACACGCCTTTCCAGGGCACTTCACACTCTGCTTCCACGTGGCACACGATTTCACTTCACCCCAGATTAAGTTTTTTAAGAGTTATGGAATTTTTTTCCCTCTAGAAATAATGGATTGAAGATCGGTTTTAACTTATAATTTAGTTGGTTAGCACCGGTTATTAGACCAGATAAACAGAACCAGACTAAATTCAAAAACCGAAATTATGGTTCTGATATTTAAGTAGATGATGCAGAAGGAATCATGCCGGCTTTTCTAGCATAAGCGAAGATTCCGCCGGCGTCGATGACCGGACCAGCGTCACCGAGCGGTTTCAGTTTGTATTCCTTCCTCGTCGTATGATTAATTAGCAAACTACTACCGTCTTCCTTGGGTTCGATGGTTACCACATCCCCTGTCTTGCACTCATCGCAAATCCTAACCTCCGATTCCAACGGGAATATCTCGCCGGTCGCTACACAATTCCGGAAGAATATCCTGGCGTACGATTCCGCCACCACAGCTTTAGCTCCCGCAGCACCGAGGCAGACCGGAGCATGTTCGCGAGAGGATCCACAACCAAAATTATCACCGCCGATGATGACGGAGTACTTTGATTTCATCTCTCCTGGCTCCACGAAACGATCACTGTAGAAACTTGGTAGTCCGATCAGCGCGAAAGAGCCGAGCTTCTCTCGATCTTCTGGAATCGAGGGGATGAGAGTGCCGTACTCGGCGGGTATGATTTGATCGGTGTCGATGTTGTCTTTCACGACATAGCAGAGGCCGTGGAAAGTCTCTCTAGCTTGAAAATCGCCTGAAGCGGCGGCGCGTGTGATGATCTTGGCGGAAGAGGAAGTCAGTGGTTTGAAATTGAAAGCGGTGGAGGTGGAATTGAGTCGAAAGAAAGGAGATGGCGAGAGAGAAGATGAGTTTTTGTTTGATGAAGCTAAGGATCTGAACAATGTAGGGTTTAGAAATTGTAGAGAAGTCGCCATTGTTTTGCTTCTTGTGCTGCTACTTGGTAAGAGAAGCAGATAACGAAATAGAATAATTTATAGAGAGAGATTGAAAATGTAAAAAAATTTAATTATGAACAGAAATTTGGTATAAATGTTTACGAAAATGCCCCCTTCAGTTCTGAACGTGCGTTTTGAGACACGAAGGTAGGTCGCAACGTGGGCTCTTTCATTATTATCTCTTTGTTAATTTGGTTTAAGGAAGCGATGTAAATATACACGAATTTAGCGTATAAGATTTTGTAGAAACTTTTTAGAAATTGGATTCGATTTATAATTTATGAAAAATTATGATATTCAAGATTCTTTTGATAAATTTATCGCAAATTATAATATGATAGAATTAAGTTCATTAGAAAATGTTGATATTTTATGGTAACTTATAATATAAACTCAATCAAGTTAACCACAAAGATTCATGGCCTTAATGAATTGGATAGATATGTGTGTGTTTCAGGCTCTTTTACAAAAACACTTACACAGTCGAGTATAAATCGCATCTTTGTGTGAGTAAACTTCACGCACTTGATCAAGCTCGTATCAACCACTGGCTACGTGAGATGTGTTGAAGCGTCGTGGTGTCATGGATCTTGAAATGGGCATATATGGTGATAATGGATATACATTGCCTTTGGAGATCTTCACTTGCTATCAGTGTGCTGCCTCAGAATGCTTTGCTTCCAGCAGCTTGAGACTCTCATTTTTGACTCAGTTCGGTTCTGTAATCTTGCTGATTGTGCGTTCCAGGCGTTTCTTGCTGATTTCTGTAGTCTATTGTCATGTCCTCTAGAGGTCTTGGAGTTAACCTTAGGCGACAAGGGAAGAATTGGTGAATTGGAGCAAATAAAACACTTGTTAGGAAAACTATCCCGTCTTGAGTTGCTGAAAGTTCATTCTCAGGAAAGATTAAGCGATGCTGAAAAGTTAAGAATCCACACGGATATTCAAATGTTTCCGAGAGCTTCATCCAAGTGCAAGATCCAGCTCAGTTTTATTTGAAAACTACTAGCTCACGCATGAAGAACAAACTTTGGTCCTCCTGGTTGGTTAAGTGTGTTGGAACATGAATCGGTTTGTGCACATTCTTGGTCACTTTTATCTCTAGTTACCCTCTGTGATGGATTCTCCTAGTTATCTTCAGTCTGGTTTCTCTATGTCCTGCACACACTCAGGCTCTTTATCTTGACAACAAACTTTGGTTCTACTAGTTGAATCATTTTGTAAAGTTTCAGAATATGATTCAAAAGTAAACAAACTTAGCATAAGTATATAAAAAGAAGACTCAAAATATTTAAACGGTTTCGTAAGATCAGTCCCTCACTCGACGAGATCTTTGCACGTGATGTTGTAGATGACCATTGCAGAGAAAGCTTCGTTGTGAGTTGCACGTGATGTTGTAGATGACTCTTGACTCTGGTTAAGTCGAATCTTGGCTTTGAGGAGAGACTCTGGTCGGATCAGAGTATTTACTTCTTCCTGTGTTGATTTCAAAGTCTCTATGTTGATCCAATCCTTTATGAGTACATTAATGAGTTTTTTGTCTAATCAATTTATAATTTATGAAAAATGGTGATATTCAAGATTCTTTTGATAAATTTATCGGAACTACATACTATGATAGAAGTTCATTGGAAAACTTTGATAGTTTATCACAACTTATACTATACTCTGTTTTTATTCTAGTTCTGACCTTATGTATTGGACTGATGTGTTTTCAGACTCTTGTACAAAACATTTAAACGGCGTCGGATGTCAATCTTTCTGTGAGTAAACTTCACCCACCTCATAAAATACTGAAAAGTAAGAACTGCTGCAAGAGTTTAACAATGAAAAGTCTTTATTACACAAAACAGATTCATGTTCCTTCAAACTACAAAAGATATGATTCCATGTTTTTCGAAACGTTCATTTGTAGTCTTGTAGATAGTTTTTCGAAATGACGTCAAACAAAAAAAAGAGAGTTTTTCGAAACTTTCATCTGTTGTAGGCTTGTAAATTAAGAAGTCCTTTGCCGTGCACAGAGCATGTGTTAAGCAGATTTTGAATTGCCTATATAAATGAAAAAGTTGATTTTGTCCATTGTATAGTTAATTATATTTTATTAGTAAATTGTAATATATTAATATTTCTAATAGATATCATAAAGACTTCACTACAACCTTTGGATTGTGTGGTCTGACATGTTTTTGTGCCTCCAAATAACTTTTCTTTATCTCATATAAAAAAAGAAACAAATATAATAGTATAATTATCAGCTTTTTGAAATTTATATCCTTAACTTCTTAATATATCTATTGATGTCGAAAACATTTAGTTTTACAAGTTTAAGTCTAGGATCTGTTCTATTCTATTATATGTAATGGTAGTTGTAATAAAAAAGGATTAAAATTTACGTAGAGAGAACTGAATGACGATCGATATTACAAAGCATATACAATACCAACTGTTCACAATTTATTCATGACAATAAAATTTACAACTATAGGAGTATGTATAATTAAGACCAACACTAAACGCGTAACACACAAACCTATAATAAATTACATTTTGATTTTATAACCCACATGATTGATTAAATAATAATAAATTTAAAGCTGTATATGATCGGACTAAAATTATAAAAACCCACAATTAAATTATGAAAGCCCAGAGTCGAAAACGACACCTGTTGACGGCAACCACGAATTCCCGTTAATGAAACCCGAAACGGTAAACCCTTGAGCTTCAGGCAACGTCAACTCCGAGTGATACCCGGCCCAATTAACCCGACCCGAAACCGATGATCCAGGACCCGAGTTCCCAAATTCTCCGTAAAACAGAGTTTTCAAAGCGAAATTACCCGACCAAGGAGACCAGCCCGAGGGGTAAATGGAGCCGTCCAAAAACGATTTCATAACAACAGTCCTCGAATACTGCTTCCATGGCCGACCCAAATAAGTCCCGGTCGAACCGGTGATTCTGCAATTGTGGATCGAAATTCCGGTGTTCTGGTTTGGGTCGGACCGGCCTTGGGCTGTGACGTAGTTATGTTCCGACGAGCCTTTTCGGGATGCAATGTTGCAGCTTTGGAAAACGACGGCGGAGTTTCCGAATATGAAATCGACGGTGCCGTAAATATCGGTTTCTCGATAGAATTGGCGTTTGGAGAGAGTGTAGAGTGTGTCTTGGTACCCATCGATTGAGCATCGGTATACCACGGATCTGTCTGACCCGACCCGTAAAGCTACCGCTTGCTCCGAGTTTGGTCCCGCACTGTTCACGAATGTTATGTCCTTAGCTATGAATCCGTCTCCCATGGCGGCTTCCATAATTAAAGATAAAGAACTTCATCAACATTGATAAATCACAAGTGTTCATAAGTAAATATCCTTATGGAAAAATAACCTAAAATACGACACAAAAAACATCAAATGTACATCGTTCTTTTAAATAATAGTTTTTTTTTTATATAAGACAGCTTATCTTCTATATATTAAACAAACAAATAGCCTATAAATAAAATTCATTCACCAAATTATCCCAATTTTACAATTTATAATGGAAATCTTACCGACAGTAGCGGTTTGGTAAGTATTATAGCCACCTCTGTTACTTCTGCTACCGACAATGACTGTCTTGCCCTTTCCATCACCAACCAACATAACGTTCTTTTGTTTGGTCGGAATGTTGAGATTCTCTTTATAGGTTCCGGCTGTTAAATGAATTACGCTTCTGCCACTCCCCTCCTCCAAAGACGCCAACGCTTCGGTTATGCTCAAGTGGGTCCCGCTTCCGTCAGCCGCCACAACCGCGTGAGGTCTCAGCTCTTCTACCGAAGTTTCTAGAAGCTTCCGCTCCGACGAGGAAACCCACGTCGGAAAATCGTGATCCGACAATAGTTTCCGGCCACCAATTATACTTGACGAAGAACGTTTCCGCTTATCGGACACGAAGATATCTAGTGAATTGGTCAGTAAACCGGTGAGGTTTCTTGCGATGGAATCCATAGTGATTCCGTCTTTGTTGAAGCTCGATTTCTCACTAAGGCTCTGCTTACAAGTCTCTTGATTAGTCAACGCTGCGCTTAAACACGTATGGACGTCATCGTCGACGTGATCTTTATGCTTGATGACGACGATGCGAGACAACATGTCGATTGTGTCGTCAAGCAGCTCAAGACAGTCGTGGACAGGATCGAGCATGAGGGTTTGAACGGTGCGGTGTGAGAACGTGAAATTAAACGCGAGAGAACGAGCTAAGAGAGCGTGGTTCAAGCTGCGTTGGACCGAGTTGAGATACTCTTTGTTATAAGAAGTTGAGGGTTTGGTTCCTGACGATGAGCCGGAGTTTGGGTGTCTTGAGAATTTTGAGAATTTTGAGTTTGATGAATGGGCAAACACTGAAGTATGAAGATATAAGAGGTTTAAGATAAGGAAGAACAAAAGTTTGATCCGGTGCTTATGATTTGGTAACGAAGATGAAGTAGTTGCCATTATGATTTATGTGTAACGTTGATGATTTGTGTGTAGTAGAGAAGAATGTGTTATGTGCGTGCTCGTATTTATAGATATTGTTTCACAATTAACCAGTACTAGGTGTAGAGTGTACTAAGAACCTTTTGAAGAGGAGGTGGACCAAAATTCATAAAAATTTAGTTCCAACGGTTGGGACGAGAGGTTTAATATGTTTTAGCTCGTTTAGATATATTGGGTTAGAAGAAATTATGAGTGGGAACTCTTCTTTTTAAAAATATATAGTTAATGAGCCACACTATTATGTGGAAATATTTCTTAAATTGTCTTTAGATAAAATATAATTAAGTTTCTAAGAACATTAAAATGATAACTTTATTTAAATTGATTAGTAGAAATTGTCTATATATACATACATGTTCATGTTAATGTTTTTTTCCGTAATTGTTCTTCTTGACTAAAAAATTGTTTATATTTGGAGTGGTGCAAATTGATTGTAACGTTTTTTATATATAATTAAATTGAGTGTAATGTTAGGCATATCCACATATAATTTACTTGTGGTTTAAGTTTTAATGTATCAGTCAAGAGTCATCTTTTGTTTAAACTTTTTTCATGTATAGAGAAGTTTAACATTTGATCGGGGTTCAGAAAGTATTGTTTGTATCGTTATCGTGTCACAACATTAATTCAAATATGATATTACGGGTGAACGAACTGTAGACGACAAACTAAAATAAAATAATTTTTTTATATAAATTAAACATGTTTTTGAATGTCTTATAAAACTAAAATTTATATATTCAAAGCGGTTACTCAAACAGATAAGACTGTAAAAAATTTTCAATCATAGTTTGAATAGGATATCATATTCCCACATGAGTAATTTGTCAAACCGTTTTTCTAGGATCATACTAATTATAAATAAACATTTGGTTGTAATTCTGTTACGATGTTACGCAATAGAATCTAGTATTTTGTATGGGTTTGATTTTCTCAGGGTTTCTTTTTTTCTCGTTATTAACTCTTAATACTCAAGTTTCAACCAATTATATAGCAAAACGAATAAGCCAATTTTGAACCTTTTTGGGATATAAGACAGCCACCATCCCTTCCTGCCCGGTAATAATTGATGGCTTTTTGAAAGGTTGATTTGTTTTGTTTCTTAGCATTTAATGGTTTACATATAGCTATTAGACACTGATTATTTATCTCATTCTGTAATTCGATAAGAATTTAGTCATTTACAAATGGTTGCTTATAAAAACTTTTAAAGTTAAGCTTTAAAAAAAAAAAACTTTAAAAGCTGTGTTTTATTTTTAAATTAGCATACTGTTTGACATCTCGACGCCTTAATCGTATAATAACACAAACCTAATATAATTTGCCCTTCTATTTTCGTAGACGGTTATTTATAGAGCAAAAAAAAAAAACTACATAAAAAGAGTAATCGGTTTAATTAACCCTTACGAAAGCTGATATTAATCATGAAACAAATGTTTTAAGTCTAACTCTTTGCGATAATTTAAAATGGCAAGATTGGCTGTAATTAATGAGGACCAGACCTGGAATCTTCATTATAACTTTTTCATATGAACATTTTTTATATTAAAATTTGCTTAAAGACTTGTTTGGTTCATAGCACACCGGATCATATTATTATAACACTATAGCGAATTAATATGACATTTTTGTAGTTTGAGATGTTAATGTTATAACTACTTTTTTTAATAAAAGTTTTCTCCAATGAAATTATTTTATGAATGGACCCCAATATAGTTCTATGTATGTTATGATTTAATGCAAACCTTTAGACAAAAGCAAATTCCTTTAATCGGGCTTTTGATGTTGCCTGACTGTAGCAAATTAGCAATTACGTTAGATATATATATGTACTGGCAAGTTAATGATTCCTTTTACACAAAAAAAAAAAAAAAAAA
>VBRH01000071.1:208096-219903 GCA_014578085.1 Cardamine resedifolia
GGTGGCACTCTAAGAAGAGAGAACCTTCTACTTTATATATATAGATATATAAAGTATTCTATTAAAATTGCATAAATGAAAGGTACAAAGTTATAACAATAGTTGATGGAAGTAAAAAAGATTACAACAAAGTTGATAAGATAATAGAGAAGAAGAAAATGTAAAGAAAATTTTCATATAGAATTTCTATAGTGACGGGTTGTGGCCGCCTTGACCACCACAATTTTTTTTTTCTTCGTTTTTGTACTAAAATTCAATTCTCTTGAACTTTTTGTGCAACATAAATATATTATAAATTATTTAGTAAAATTTTAAAACATTGTCAACATAAGAGAACAAAATTTTAAAATTTATTCAGTAAAATAAATAGAATGATTTTGGTTTAAATTTGATTCACTATCAATCTATTATCATCATCTTATTTAATTGTTTAATAATATGTTATAAATTATGAATTTGATTCACTATTGATTCACTATTAATCTATTATCATCATCACTATTAATTTGAAATTCATTATTTTCATGCTTATATAGAATGAATTTTTGAAAAATACATATTGTTTATAGATGTATGAAAACTTAATTCATTGTCATTCAGTTATTTAATATATGTAAATAAGGTATCAAATAAAATTAATCATAACAAAACAGTACTTCAAAGTCTAGTTATAAAGTTATTAGAAAATAAAGTACTTTTTGTAATTAAATAATGAGTAGTCTTCTGAATTTAGTGGGCCCATCCGACCCTAATAGACAACCCATTGATTTCATCTTACGTCAGGGACAGTTCATGAAACGCAAAATAAATTCTTAATTTTCCCTTTTCTTTCTTCGGATTTTTTGGTTTGGTTGGTCCTAAATGGGCTTCAGGAGTAGCTCGGGATATAAATGGGCCTGAGGGACTTTTGGTGGACCTGGGGGACTTTTGGCGGGCCATAATTCTCAAAAGCTTGTCTTTTCGTCTCGAAAGCTCATTATGATATTTCCCACCATTTCAAAATTCAATGCGCAATACATGTAAATTAGGGTCATTCTGGGAAAAGTTTTTGTTTATTCTTAGAAATCTGAAAAAAAGTTAATTAATATTTCTTGACCATTGATTTTTTTAAATCATTTTTTTGATAATTATCTACGTGGAAAACAATATTTCTTCTTCCATTTTATTTGGAGGATGTACAATGTCGAGACTAGCCGTTGGATCTATCCACATTCGTTGAAGAACATTAGGTACTGCTATATACATTACAACTTTTTTTTCGCTGAAGGTACTGTTGTATACACTGTATAAAACTTCTACCCCCATTCCCATATGCCTTAGTGTTACTCTTATCAGTTCGGTTCGTTATTGTTTTTGGGTTCTCGATTCTGTATAAATGTTACAAATTGTGTAACAGTGTTTTCTCGGTTCAGTGTCGTTCGAAAAAAAACTTTTGTTTGATTTGTTTAGTTATCCAATTAAAAGACATACCAAAGAATTAACAAATAATACGAACGTATAAACTAAAAACCGGTGTAGTGAAGTTTCGTTGAATCCGGTTCATGTTATTTGAATAACCAATATTGGTTACGAGAAAGTTGGTTCGGTTCAGTTTCTTCCATTTGATTTCGGTTCTATTCAGATGTTCGTTCACTTGAATCACTTCTTCTTCTTTCTTTTGTCGATCGGATGTTTCTCCTTTCGATTCTGTCAACAAGTTTCATTTATTTAACCAAAAAAACAAGTTTCATTTTTAGCCAATGTTTGATAGTAAGGAAAACGTTGTTCGGTAAATCTCTAGTCTATTAAGTATTAACGGTAGCCAGAGAATGGTTGTTACACTATGCACTCAACTACATCAAAACTCAGACCGAACAGTCATAAGAGATATAAAACCAACCATCGATTCCATTTTGGTCAACGATTCGAACCCACAACATAGCCAAACACAAACAGTCGTCATATAAAGACGGCCCGGTCTATAACAAAACAACGACACGAGAAAGAAAGGCAAAAATAAAATATAAAAAAATAAACGGATCATGAGCTCCACAGAGACATACGAACCGCTATTAAGACGACTCCACTCTGATTCTCAGATATCGGAAAGCTCTTCGCCGGAGATAGAGGAGTTACTCCGCTGTCACGGATCCGCGGTGACGCCACGGTGGTGGCTAAGGCTGTCCATGTGGGAGTCAAAGCTTCTATGGACACTATCTGGAGCCTCTATAGTGGTCTCTGTGCTGAATTACATGCTCAGCTTCGTCACCGTCATATTCACCGGCCATCTCGGTTCTCTTCAGCTCGCTGGCGCTTCCATTGCCACCGTCGGCATCCAAGGCCTCGCTTACGGTATCATGGTAAGCAGAAGCATTTCAGTCGGTATAACTCAATACGGTTTAAAACAAAGTAAAAAACACTGAAATTTTATCCCAAAAAAAATGTAAAAAACAAAACAGAGTAAAGGACAGAGATAACCTTCATACGATGCATAATACTTGTGTTAATCTGCTTACCATTTTGTATTCCGGGTTTCGATATGAGTTAATTGATTTTCTGATTTTTCAATTTATGAATGATAATGAATTGTAACGATAAAATGAGAAAATCAGTTTTGGTAGTGAAATTTCAAAACGTCACTTATTTCGGAGCACAAAATAATGGTAAAACGTCATATTTTGTGAAACAAAAAAAGTTTATAACTTTTGAAGAAATTGAAGTTTTTTCGATTGGTTTTATTCTTCATTTGGGATTAAGTTTTGGTCTTTCAGATATAGAACAAACAATCAATCTAGCAATATTAGAATTTGGTTCGGTTTTCATATCGGTCGTTTTGATTCAGTTTATCTGTATTGAACATTCTTAAACTTTAAACGTTTTTTTTAATCAAATTGACTAGTTGGGAATGGCGAGCGCGGTCCAGACAGTGTGTGGTCAAGCGTACGGAGCGAGACAATACTCATCAATGGGAATAATCTGCCAACGAGCCATGGTTCTGCACTTCGCAGCCGCGGTCCTCCTCACGTTCCTTTACTGGTACTCGGGTCCAATCCTAAAAGCGATAGGCCAATCCGTAGCCATCGCACACGAGGGTCAGGTCTTTGCACGGGGAATAATTCCGCAGATGTACGCTTTTGCCCTCGCTTGCCCTATGCAAAGGTTCCTCCAGGCTCAGAACATAGTGAATCCTTTGGCTTACATGTCATTAGGAGTTTTCTTGCTCCACACGTTACTCACATGGCTGGTGACCGACGTGCTGGATTTTGGCTTGCTCGGGGCGGCACTGACTTTGAGTTTCTCGTGGTGGCTCCTCGTGGCTGTAAACGGTTTGTATATCGTGATGAGCCCGAGTTGTAAGGAGACTTGGACCGGGTTTTCACCTAGGGCTTTTAGAGGGATATGGCCTTACTTCAAGCTCACGGTAGCTTCAGCAGTCATGCTATGGTAAAATGTCTTTAAACACTCAAAAATCTGTTAAATTCGATTGGGTAAGTACCTGGTTTTTAAAAAAAAACTAATACCAAATTGAAAATTTAAATTCGGCAGTTTGGAGATATGGTACAACCAAGGGCTAGTGGTTCTTTCCGGTTTACTCACCAATCCTACTATTTCTCTAGACGCGATTTCGATTTGGTATCTTTTACCCATGATTGATCAAATAACCGATGACTCTCAAGTTCTCAAACGGTTATATATTGATTCGGTTTAGTGATTATGCAGCATGTATTACTGGAATTGGGATATGCAGTTCATGCTTGGTCTAAGTGCAGCAATCAGGTACATTATCAAAACCAACAAAAAAACGGCATGCAGTTTTCAATTTAAATGATTGAAAACAAACACCGTGCCGTTTGTTATGTATTTGATCAGTGTGCGAGTGAGCAACGAGCTAGGAGCGGGAAATCCACGAGTAGCTAAGTTATCAGTGGTGGTGGTCAACGTTACGACTATTCTCATCAGCTTAGTTCTCTGTGCCGTTGTGCTCGTGTTCCGCGTTGGCCTTAGCAAAGCCTTCACCAGCGACGCGCAGGTTATAGCAGCCGTCTCTGACCTCTTTCCTCTCCTCGCCGTTTCCATTTTCTTAAACGGAATCCAACCAATTCTCTCTGGTAAAACACACACACAAAAGAGACCCTTTTTGTGAATGCTTGATTGATCTTTCGTATTTTGTAGATCGACTTTTTTTGTTGTTGTTGTTGAATTGTGAAAAAGGGGTTGCTATTGGAAGTGGATGGCAAGCAGTGGTCGCTTATGTGAATCTTGTTACTTACTATGTCATTGGTCTTCCTATTGGCTGTGTTCTTGGCTTCAAAACCAGTCTTGGAATTGCTGTATAATCTCTCTCTTTATTTTTCTTTCTTTGTGTTTATATGTGTTGTATCTGTATCATAAGATTTAGAAGATTTCTCTTTACAGGGGATCTGGTGGGGGATGATTGCAGGAGTCATACTTCAAACCCTAACTTTGATTGTTCTAACACTTAGAACTAACTGGACTTCTGAGGTAAGACAGTGACAAACCTCTCTCTGTAGTCCTAAGTTCTTAACTTCTTACCTTTACTCTGCATCTGTTGCAGGTGGAAAATGCAGCTCATAGGTTAAAAACTTCGGCACCTGTGAATCAAGAGATGGCTAACGAAGGTGTCTAAGAAAATAGAAACAGCCGACTCTATTTTTTTCCTCCTCTTTTGGTGGCAAGAGATATGAAATAAGCAACCTTTTGATTCTTAAGTCATTTGAGGATTCAGAAACATATATCATTTTGTTACCTACAGACAAAAATAATGGACGAACTACTTAGTCCTCTTCTGCAAAATCTTATCTTGCGGCTTTAGATGATTACAAAAATATAACTTTTTCCTCAGTTTTCATAAACCCACAAGTTCTTCCGTCTGTAAGCTACCATACGCCAAAGACCCTTCTTCTGTTGTATCATACAACACAGTTTCTCTTGCATCATCATCATCTCTTTCATCCTCATCTTCATCCTCATCATCACTACTTATATCTTCCTCCTTCTCCTCCTCATCATCATCAGATCTATACACTTTAGCAATAATGGTTATTGTCTCATTTCTGAGACCAGTAAGTTCCTTAGCTTCCTCCAGCTCATCTTGAGTTGAGGTCAATGATAAAAGCACATTTTTAGCTTTCTGATCAGGTGGTACCCCACAACTCTCCATCTCCTTATACCAACCAATAGCGCTACCGAAATCCTTGCACCTCCCCGACGCATCCATGATGGTTGTTAAGATGGTTTGATTTGCTTTGATGCCACTTAACCTCATTTTCTCATATATCTCCATCATCTTCTCAACATCGTTTGCTTTTGCATACCCTTTTATCATTGTCCCGTAGGTGACTATATTCGGTTCAAAACCGTCTACTTTTATCCTCTTGAAGAATTTCTCAGCACCCTCCATGTCTGTGGCATTCACATACGCTGATAACATAGTTGTATAAGAGCAGAGATCCGGGAGAAACCTGTGAGGGAAACAAGTCAATTGCTGTTATCAATCTAAAACACAGAAGCAAACATGGTAGAACTATTCTTTACCTGTCTCGTCGCATGCTCTTAAAGACAGTCTTTGCTTGCTCCACCATCCCAGAAATAGCGAATGCATCAAGCAAAATGTTATAAGCTTTATGCGTTGGCCTAAAAAACGATAAAAGACAACAAGAATATATCCAAATGAAAAAACACACCGTATACTCTTCAGCCATAGCAGAAAGAAATAATTATTGGAAACCAAAAACCGAAATCTGAAAAACTGACCTTACACCAGCATCAAGCATCTCTTCAAAAACAGATAGAGCTTCTTCCTCTCTCCTGGCTCTACCATATGATTTGATAAGTAAAGCATAACTTACAACGTCGGGTTGAATACCAGATCTTTGCATCTGAAAAGTTAAACATTCAGTTAAAAGGATTAGTTCACTACTCTTACAGGTATCTCGGTGGTGTATCTAGAGTATAATAATCACCTGATCATAGATCTTAGAAACTTCTTTATAATTAGTTTCAAAGGACATAAGGCTATTGTACGTGACAGTAGACTGTGGAACTCCTTTCTCAGCCATTGAAGCAAATACTTTTCGAGCCTTATCATAGTTTCCAGCTTTCTTGTACATGTATATCATCATGTGATACATCTTTTGATCCGGCTTCAATGGCGATCTCTTCTCATCTAAAAGAGTCTCAAAAACCTCTTCAGCTTCTTTAAACTTGTTCCCCTCTACAAAAGTCTTAAGTATAATCTGATAAGTTACAGCAGAAGGCTCTGGGCCTGAAGACTGCATCCTCCGAAATATGGCTTCAGCATTGTTGCATTTGCCTCCTCTTCCATAAGATTCCATGAGAGCGGTATAAGAAATCACGTTTGGACTCGAGCCCATCTTACTCAGTACGCTCAAAACCCTTTCAGCTCCATTGAAGTTTCCTAGTTTCCCATAAGCTGTAATGAGCATCAAAAAATCCATTTCGCTGAAGTTCCACCAGTTCTGGTATCTAAGCCATTCAAGAATCTGGAAATAAAAAAGAAACAAAGGAACCGAATATAAGACACAACCCGATAACTTTCCTGTTAAAACTAAGAGCTTGCAATAGTCATTATTCAAACTCTGCTGAGAGTAATCACAGTTTTTGTCATGCCGTAAGAGAAATCCTTCAGGTATAATAACAACAAACACAGCTTTTGGCATCACCTATATTGAAATCCTCAACAGTCGATTAAGATGACTCATCTAATATCTCAATCAAGATTCAAGACTAACTTCATGAATCCTCAAAACATAAAAGGGACTCAATTTCATTCTCCATACCTCACTGACAAGGTTCCATTTCCTTAGCTGCTTAAATCTAACCAAAGTACCCAAAACAAGATCCCTAGGAAGACCTTGGTCACCGTCAGTTCTGTACTGCCTAAGCACCGGAACTGCAGAACCCGTTGATTCAATCTCTAGCATCAGCCCTCTCCATCTCTTCTGATCCGTCTCGTCAGCTGCATCTTTGAAAACCTCCATTTTCCTCCTCTTTTGCAGGAATTTCCTTGGGGCCAGCATTCCCATACAAACAACTCTGAATCGATTTTGGATTTTAGCACCAACATTGATTATATTGTTCTCTAGTTTCCTCTGGCTGACACAAAGATAAACACATAGAAGAATTTTTAAATGAAAAGCTTATACTTTGAATAGCTTAAGATTTGAGGTAAAAGAACATGTAACCTAACAGTCACTAACACTCATAACGACAATGCTTAAGCTTACACAATCGATCAAATTAAACGAAACCCAGAACGGTTTTTGCAGAAATTCGTAAAGGCGGTCCCTTTTTCATAGAATCATCTCAACCCGTAAATGGAAAACGAAACAAAATTATAGAACAAAATCCCCAAAATGAAAGTAGTTCCAGAAGGTAAATAAGAAGGTAGGAAAGAGAAAAGGAAACCTGTGATTACTTGATGGAACTGAGATAAACGGTTTGAATATTACAGTCTGTGACATCTATAGTTCGCAGCTTCTCCTCTGTTGTAGCAGCCAAGAGGAAGAAGAAGAAGAAAGCTACCTACGCTTCTCTTATCCTTTAAAAGTTGAAACTTCAGAGTGGATATATATTTTTTTTTTTTTCCTGGAGCATTATAAACCTTTTTTTAACTCAAAATTTAATTCAGTTGAATGAAATTAAACAGAGGCGGGGTTTATGGAGTAATCGACGAGAATGCCCCTATGAGCACCTGATATTTACACAAATGACTCAGTTGCGTTCTGCTTCTTCTGCAACATCGTTAAAAGCAATTTGCTTTTTTGCTGATGTGAAGAAAGAAGACTCTTCTTGTGTCTCGAACTGTGTAACGTAATATGATTGTATGAAAATGTTTTCTAGAGGCAGAAGGAAAGATGAAATGATAGTTTAAATTTTGTCTTTGATTTTCCTTATAGAAATCCTCGTTTGAAGCTGGCGTTTGGGTTTAATACTTTTACATAGTTCTTGGATCAGATGGATTACACAATTTATATTGCACAACAGTTAACATCGACAAGATATCTGAATCAGATTGTGGATAAAAAGAGTAGTATTGCTACGCACAAGAGTTTGCTTTAGTCTTATATAAACTTTTTTAAGTTATGTCACATGAATTCGTAAAAATCAAATCTAACAATGTTTCCATATGAAACGGAAAAACAAAAGCCTGAGGTTTAAATTACATACGGGAGATGAGAAGAGGGACAGAAGCAGGAGCTTCCTCTTCAATCTCATGTTCAAGCTCCCCATACCGCTCAAGCACACGCATCCTGCAGTCTTCAGCAGCCAGCAATCCGGTTGAATAAGCACCGTGCACTGATCCCGGGTAGCTCGAGCTAGTGGCTTCCCCCGCAAAGAATAGATTATCCAATGGCACTCTCAGCCTCTCGTAGAGGTCATGAGGTTTGTTCACAATGTCATAGCTATATGATCCTAATGAATTGATGTCTGATCCCCACCTTGATACCAAATAATGTATCTGCCAACAAAATCCCATTAGTGCTTGGACATTGACAAAAAATATAGAAATTTAGGGGGTATATAGATAGATAGATTAGAGCAGTACTGGTGAAGATGCATCTGGAAGAATTTTCTGGAGTTGTGAAAAGGCAAAATTTGCAGCTGATTCATCAGACTTTTTCTCGATGTCTCTAGCGAGCTGACCAGCTGGCATGTAAACAAGGACAGGATGGCTTGTGGCTTTATGCAGATTCAAGAAATAACTGCATCCGTAGGAAGTTTCTGCAACCACTCCTAGAAACTCTACGTTTGGCCAAAAGACATTGTCAAAGTGCAATATGATCTTGTTCTCGATTCCTACACCGAGATCGTTAATAGCTTCTTGTTTCCACTGTGGAATCTTTGGTTCGAATGTTATCATTCCTGACTTTAGAACTCCAAGAGGAAGAGCAATGACTGCAGCATCCGCAACAAACGTGTCTCCTTTCTCTGTAGTCACCTTCACTCCACTGTAGCGCCTTACGATCTTGGTAACTCTGACAAAACAAAAGGCCAATAAGGTTTAGCTGCAGATTGGGAAATGGTGGAAAATCCTTTGGAAAACACGAATCATACCTATGGCTTAGTCGTATATCAAGACCTTTCGAGAGAGTGTTGATAACAGGGCGATATCCTCTAACCATAAGACCATGTCCACCGGGCAACAGTTCTTCCTACGAATGTTTTAATTGATAAATTAAGAAACCGGAACATACCTCAACCACTAAACGGAGAACAAACAGCAATATAGTTACTAACCTGGTCCCAACATTTTGCTGAGATGGTTTCAGCATCAGCAGCAAACCATCCTTCCATGCGGCACAAGTACCACTGAAGCACATTATGGGAAAGCCCCTCCAACCTGGAAGTGAAAAATTTAATTCAACATGCAACAAATATAAAAGCGGATAGGTAACAAAAATCAAAGCATTGAGTTGAGACAATATGTTTCCATACCTCAATTCAGGGTTTCTCTTGAATACAATAGAAAAGGCTTGAGCTATTGACATATCCTCAACCTGCTCATCCCTGACTTTAGAGATCTGCATTTGTAAAACAGCTATCTAGTTAATCGCCAAAGACACGCAGCATCAAGAAGCAGAATAAAGAGAAATTAGACACCAAGTACACACCTCTTCCAGAATGTGCTCAAAAGTTTCGCCAACTTTTGTTACCAACTCTTGAGGAACTTGGTTACCAGCCTTATCGAATAGAGCATAGCTGCAGGAAAGAGAATTGCACCATGAGTTTAAACAAAGAGAGAATATTAATGAAGATATACATTTACAATAGCCAAAACTGGCGTACACACCTCTCAAGATCATGATCATACAAAACCGAATTATCACCGCTAGTACGATAAAGGGGCAATCCTAATCTCCCAATTACTGCAGCCAGAGGATTCTCGTTACAGACACCATGCAACCTATCACAAAACGATGTTGCTTAGTTAGCATCAGTGGCAAAAGATTCAAACATCGACCAATGTAAAAGAAATGTGAAAGACTCAATCCCTTACCAAGATGCACCCAGATCAACTGGAAACCCGAATGAGTAATCTGTGTGAACTCGTCCACCAATTCTGTCCCGTGACTCTAACACCACAACCTGGAAAAATAAACAGAACACAGAGTAATAAGACTTCACTTGGTATAATAAATATACTTATATTACTTCCTCCCTACAAGATTGTAACCTTAAGATTGCATTGATAGTATTACAGACCTGAAAGGAAGCATCTTGAAGAGTGCGAGCAGCTGAAATCCCAGCCATACCACCTCCAATCACTATCACTGAAGGTGTTCTCTTCTTAATCCTCTCCTCGGCTGAGACGCAATTAGCTGAAACACCAACAACATATGAAACAGTTGAGAGCCTTAAGATTTTAAAAATAGAAAATTTCTTACAGAGCACAACATACATAAATCAAAACCCCAGATTATTGTGCTGATACTTTAGGTTTTAGAAAGTAATAACTTTAACCAAAAGCAATTGATAAATACAGCTAAACAAAACAGCGCAATCAAATAAATCAGATCAACAAAAACAAAAAAGGAAACAAGTCGTCACAGTGGCACAAATTGAGGACAACAAAAAATCGTATTTATCCCTAAATAATACTAAGGATTAAGATTTCTCAAAAAAAATACCTTTACCGAGCTGACGATTAGTTTTTCCTTGCGACTCCATGATCAGTGATTAATCGGTGGGACTAATTACTCTCGGGATTATTAAAATTATTACTACTATTCAGCGATAAAGGATCTAGCGATTTCTGCTCGAAAAGAAAGAGCGAAATCGGCAATTGAGGAGAAAAACTAAGGATTGAGATCAGAAGACAGGTATTAGTAAAGTAGCTTAAAATCGAAGATTTAAAACCCACTCTTCCAAACAAATTCATGCGATTCCTCTTCTCTCTCGACGACGATCAGATTCGAATGCGTAATTGAAGTAAACAATGAGGCAAAATCAAATATCACCGAGCCGGGAGAGACAGATGTGGAGGTTAAAGGAGGAGTCACAGCTTTTTCTATTAATCGTGTTTGTTTCAGATTGCTGACGTGCACCAAGCCTATTGGTTTCGTTATTTAATTTTATATACGCTTTTCTACTTTCTTTTGCAATAGGATTAGATTTGCTACATGCTGGAGTATATCATTATGAGAAACTCGCTTCTATTTGTAAAACACGTGTCACGATAGAAGGACATCATTGGTAATTTGGCCACCGTCCTAATAACTTGGGGAAACTAGAAACCGAGTAGGTTGGACTCGTTACGTACAAATCGTGATGGAGTAAATCACGTTACCGTTTTCCGTTTTTTTTCTTTTCTTTCAAATAAACATAATATTGATTTCGTTATAGATGACTTTTTTTAGTATTTTTTTGTTTAATGTAAACAACGCCCAAAGTGGAGTATAAATATGGGCTGAAGTACCCAGACAAAAAACCAAACCCCATAAGAATGTCAATACAGGCCCAGTTAAGCCATTATATATTCTGAATAATCACGTTATCAAGTACTTATCAACTAAACAATGCTGAGCTTATGTATTGCTCAGCCAAAATGAAAATATAGATTGATACATGTATTTTTGTTCTCAACACTTCTGTTGTTTAAATAAGTTTTAAGTATTACTACCTTATAAGGTTATAAACTTATAAATACATTTCTTTAAGTTTCATGCTTAGGCGACAAGGGGCGGACTCATGGGTGGTAGGCACGTGCTTCATGCTGAGTTTTTTAGTTTCTTAAGTTTTTTTTTTTTCAGTTTAGTTATAAAAAAAAAATAGAGTGAGGCTCT